>VOMN01060962.1:0-36654 GCA_014899125.1 Orchestia grillus
TTCAAAAGTAGGTTACATAGAAAATAAGATTTCCCACAACTACTATTTGAAGTTACGCGAAGCTTCACCCAATGCCCGCGCACGCAGTAGGTCGGCTTTCTAACCTGACTTGTATTGCTCCATTTTCCTTCGAATAAACGACGTTGTACTTCTTGGAGCAGCAACCTACATAAGACGTTGAAATTTTTAAACTCTCTTCCTGGTTAACTACAAGTGGCAGATGAAAGGTACCAGTTTGTGTTTGCGTTGCCTTGAAATTTGTCATGCCAAACATTTTTCCCACTGCTGAAAGTCTGCAGGTTTTGAATTGAGCTCCGTCGGACCCGGTTAGATTATGCCGGGAGTAACCTGATGAAAATGGCCAATAACTTGCTTTGCTGTAGCAGCGCGACTGTAATTTCTTTTGTTGCTAAAATTTACCAAACAGTTTTATTTAGAACATCGAAAATTTGCATCTTTTATCTCCGTATTTTTCAGTGCTGCAATCAACTAAGTCGCGTCTTTGTCGCAGGTCAGAGTTTTTGCGATGGTGCATCGGAGGCGTTGTCTTTTTTTTGGCTGCTCACATGTACAGGCACCTTGCGATGTTAGGCAGTATTTTGAAGTTTTTTTGGAGCAGTGGAAGATTTCTAGTGGTACTGGTCGTACCTTCGAAAATGCACACTTTTGTATTCGTTCGAACGTGACAATTAAATGAGATATCCTACTTTGCCGTGCTCCTGGATGGAGGTTAAATTCTTCACAAATTCAGAGAACATTTTAGGTTTATGACGGCTTGATGATGCCCGTCGAAAAACGCGCCCCACGACGCAATCTTGCAGTGCTTTTTGCGAAATTTTTCAGCAGTATTGCTACTCTGAGATAAGCTGCCGGTGTTGGGGGAAGGTTATGCACAGGCCTGGCAAAAGTGATCTACAGCCTCTCGAACGAGTGACTTTAGGTGTGGACTCTATTCGGTGTTGGTCATTTTCTTGAATGTGAACGAAAACAATTTTCATCAGGTCTTATGAACAGGACACGATTTGCCGTAACAGCGTTGGTCAAGTACGTGACTCAAAAGCGAGCCCGATTAGCCTTCCACAATATTGCCGAGCGATACGATTACTTTTTATCTTTTTGGCTATCCGTTTTATTGACTTGTTAAACATGCCCAAAAATCTAAGCTTTTCATTTTGCAGTTCATTGGGGTTTCACTATTTCAAAATTTGTCAAAAGTGTCCATTACTCCCATTTATGATAGTTGCCATTGCCGTTTTACTACTCTGAGGTAAACTGTTACTTCAAATGTTTCAATTTGTAGTCTATACGATGTACGCAGTCCTAACCCGCCGCTCAAATGAGTCTCATTTCAGAGGCTTCGCCATTCTCTGGCATAATTAGGAAGTGTTCATGTATCGTGTATACAGCGTACGACCCACGAGCCACTATATCTTGACGTTGATCGATTTGTCTTGAGAGATCGAATCCACTCCTGAGGTGCCAACTGAGCTGCCACTACATGGATGGTCACGTCTCTATCTCCTCAGAGTGGGACCACCGTACATGAGCATGGTTCTACCCCCGTGTTTATGAACACATTAGTGTATTGATGTTTCTTCTGAAGATAGTCTCATTCTAACCACTCGATTAATCAGGGTCCGTTTACTTCGTTGAACGCGAGTGAAGTCCGTTTTAATTTTTTAGGACGACTTTTCTGAGCTGTCGCTGAGCTTATTCGCCGTCATCACATGACCATGTCTCCCGTTTAAAGCAAATCGCAACACTTAGCATGCTGTTAATTTTAGGAATTTTTTCAAACAGTCATGATTTTATGAACAGTTCTACCGACCAGAAATTTGGATAAATTTCTGTTTTCATTTTCTACTTATATTGTTTCGCCTGAATATAAAGTATTTCATCTAGGAAATGAACGTCGAGCTTAAGAATGGAAAGTAAACTATTACAGGGTTGTGTTTCTCTGTGCACACACTGTCTCCTAAATGAAAATTATCTTGTTCCTACCCCGACCGTGAGACCGTCTAATTTTTCGGTTCCTTGTGCAATGTCGCGATGCAATTTCCATAAACAATCTCCAAACGCCTCACTGAATTGATGCCACTCTGTGCCTTCAGGATTATGAATGGCCTGGTCTGGAATGGCTTTGTCGCTCTGCTCTCTGGGTCCAGTATTTAAGTTTTTTTTCTACTCGTGGGCTCAGAGAAAATCTCTCTTGAGACAATTGTTGCCCCGACCCACCGCCACCCGCTCTATTCCCTCCCTCATTTTTCTCCCATTTTTATATTCGAAGATATTTCATCATGGGTGTAAATCGAGGAATAGCAACGAACGCCAGGAAAGTGTACGTGGGTGCCCATCTCAGACCCAGCGGCGGGTGGGTGGGTGTGTGTTTAGGTAAGTTATTTTTCTTCTCTAAATCTATACTTCTGAATTAGTCGCAAATACATCACTCTGCGAGAATTCTTCTCTCTTGAGGGCTTAAGTAGTTTTTGTGTTCCTTCCATAATTTATTACAAGATTTATTACATTCCGTGTAAAATGCAGAGAAGTTGGCTGCCTTTTTTGTGAACTTACTTGACCGATGTTCCCCGCGAGATCAATACAGCTGTCAAACGAAGCTGAAATAAGTAGAAACCAGTGTCTCTAGCCTAGGGAGTTGTTACGATTTATTCTCGTTTTAGTTGGATTTGGCTGTTTATTTCTCGGGAATCTTCACGCCTGGAAACGGTTGTACCTTCCTCAGTTTTACGTAGTTTTCTGGATGCCAGCGTGCCCTACAATGTTTCTAATGTCCCTTTTTAAACTGAGGGCTTCATTATCCCTCCACGCAATAGAAAGGAATAGGAAAATCTGTTTTTCGTTCTTCTCGTTACTTCTTCATTTGAGAAACCGATAACGAGTCAACCAACAAATTATTCGCTCGAGTGTCTTCGATATTGTCCCAATCGACTTAGTTCTTGTGATTTTTGGTTCTTTCGTGTTAGTACCGACGGTGAAACTCATTTCGAGCGGCTATAAACTCCTTCGTTACACTGTGTTGGGTCAATTTCGTTAAGGGTTTACAATCTCGGTGCATTGACGCATGGGCGTTTCCTGACAAATGTTAACTTGGGAAGCAATTGTTGGCATTCGTTAAATCTTGAGGGGCTTGAATTGCTGCAGAAGACTAGTCCTTCTGGGTATCAAAAATCGTACCTATTTTGTAAGAATGTTTGCTCGTAATTCTAAGTTACTTAACTCATTTGATAAATCTGGCAAAAGAATTATATACTTTATTGAATCTCTTCATTCAGATGAGAAGGTTCTACGTGATAAATGAATTAAATGCCAACGAATATGATAGTGAGATCATCAGCGATCTAAATAACCTGAATCTCCACCTTGAAATTCTAGTACTACTAGTGCAGTAATTATAAAATTACATGTGCAAATAGAAAAAATGAAATTACTGTTTCAAAATATATTTTCACAGTGTTGAAAGTTGTTGATGCTCAATTTACGAATAAATTGAACATAAACTGTGAATTTGTAGATATTGTGTATTGTTTGCGTTGCTGATTTTTTTTCCCGCTAAACTATCGGAAAATTTTTACTCGTTATGTTCCATCTTCCACGTGTAGTTCGTTTTCCTAACTAATTAAATTGACATTTTGTTATGCTAACTCTCATAAATTGAACGAAGAGAGGGTTATGGAAAATATTCGAACTTGTTTTCTTTGTTGATTTGGAACTGCTCTGTTGTTCCGTAGGAATTATTGGCGACTTTTCTTTTAAACTCAATATTATGAGTGAACGGAAACGTTTCGTATAATTTTTATTCGTGTATTTTTCATTGTACGTAAAAATCATGTTTTATGTGCCAGCACAACTCTCTAACAATAGATTAACGATGAACAACGCGATGGAATTCGACACAGAAACCATCACACATCTTCTGCGTCCCGGTTACCTTTTAAGACATGGATCAATTTTCAAAACTGTAAGTTTTCAATCACAAACAAATTGTGAAGAAGGTAGATGTATTTTAGAATTTCTGTCTAGTTCTACTTCGTTGAACTCAGTTTAAAGAACGATCTAGGTTTTAAAGTAGGTTTTCTATTGCTTTAATATTGTGTTTCTCTTCATATCAGAATATTCGCCCTTTCAACATCTTCTGATTCCAATTTTTTAGTTGAGTTGTTTTAGTGTCCAATTATTTCATGGCTTGATTTTACATTGTACTTTTGTTCTGATAATGGTATCTTTGAATTTTAAAACATATTTTATAAAATAAACTTAAAACATATTTTATAAAATCAACTTAAAATATGGGAGGATACGTTTGTTTTTATATTTATCAATGTTGATTATATAACACAGATGGATCTCACGAGCAAAAAACTTTTTGCGAAATTCTGGGAGTTAAATTCACGTTCGCTATTTTTCTTGAATTTTTATAAAAATCGACTTCGTTCACTGCTTAGGAACTGTACTTTTTTCATTGGCCAAGACTCGGTCATTTACGCGAGCATAAATGTTTTGACTCAAAACTGCAGATCACTGGAAACTGTTGAACAAAGCGGTCTGGAAGGTCTTCATGGTATCATCATAGGGCACTTCATTCCAGTTTGTTTTTTCTATCACCATCACATTCTTGTATGCTTGTGCATTGCAAGATTGTACGTAGCACTGCTTTACTAACCTCGCTAATATTTTCCTAAATAACTTCATTATTCCTGTTTTCTTTTCTTCTCGTTATCTCTTAAATAACTAACATAATCTTTCATTATTAATGTCTTACGAAACTATAACTTCTTCAAACTCGCTCCACAGTTCTATCGTTAAAATTGTGTGTATTTTGCACTTTTGAATGAGCGCTTAACGATAATCCATCAAAAGTTTTTACTCTGAAAACCTTTCTTGCTCGAGTCTGTCTGTCTGCTACCAGAACCTGACCATTTCCTGTTCGAATCCACCGAAAAAGAGTAATATTTCTTCAAGCTACGAGGTGCTTTTCCCTAATATTTTTTGATTTAAAATCCAAGAATTGATGGGATTCAATTTTTTACATTTTTGTGTGTGCAGTTTTACACATTGCAAGTAAGAACGTTACTCCACACAATATCCCTAAGTTCGGTAATCAAAAGAAAGCGTGTGGTTAACAGAGTCGTGTTGTTTAACGCTTGGCGAATCAGGCAGGCGAAAGATGGAGTAGATCAAACTCATTCGTCATGGGAACATGTTCAAGTAAACTAAAGAGATCCCTTGATGAGCTCGTATCCTGGATACTCAATACATGCCGTGAGCCAGACCAGCCACAGACATAGCTGACCTGAGACATTCTATCCCGTCAGGTACGCACTCACCATGCGAATGAGAGTGCTTTTGCAGTGGGTTTTGCCTCCCTACGCTTCTGTTTCCTGATACGGAATGACTTCATTAAAAACAATTGTTAAGGCTCATGTTTCACAGGCATTATTTTGTGGATTGTGTGATATCATCTATTGTGGGAAACATGAACCACTTCTTCCTCCCTCCAATCCGTATAAATTTATTGAAATAGATTGGAAAGAATTGTTCAAATCTAATTTCACCGGTACAATCTATGAAGTAAGATAAAAAAATCCTTGAAATCGACTTCCCGGGTCTAGTCTTCGCAGTGTCAAGGTTTATTCACAAGCGAGATCCCATAATCAGGTTGGAAGTGTCCTTGGGAGCTTCACATAACGCAACAAGGTCTCGAAGCAGTGATCGTAGCTTGGATACCAGCCCCAAGAGGTGACCCCACGCCCCTCACCTTCATGTGTATCAACTCACAACCTCCAATCAGTTCTTATAGTTTTATCTTTAGTTTTACTGCAGTCCCAACCACAATGTGCTGAAACATTTTGCTCGTTGTACGAGGGATCATTGTAAATGCGCAAGATACTACAGTAATATTTTTACTCCCATCGGAGAGACGGAAGTTGAACGCACTGCTTCAGCTCACCGTCTGGCATTCTAGAGCTCCCGCGTAAATTTTAGCCTTCGAGCTGCGTGTTGGATCGCAATTTGATGCATGACTTCTCGGTAATAAATAAAGCTGACACGCGTCCTGTGCCGGTCCGCTGCGTGGATGCTGCTGGTGCATTAGCTAAGTGATGTTTAGATATTCGCTAATTGCTTCAGAATTGTTTCATCCTTCGCTTTTAGCGCGTTTGGGGATTTAATCCTAGCAGAATCCTGTAGATTTCGCTTGGTATACGGAATGAGAATCGTAGAGTCTTCGGTGAATCTTTAAATAATCCCCTGAAGTTCAGTCGGACAAATAAATGCACTGAACTTGTCATCAATTGTAATTTTTTTGCACTAATGTCATGTCTTAAGAATCAACTGGCTGTTACTCTCTGTGTGAGTCGGGGCCATCATACTCTAAATACTTATCATGGAGTCAGCACAAAAAAATCTGCGAGTTTGTCGTACGCTAAGAGGTATTCGGAGTCGTGCTCAACAGAGTAGCGCTTCATGCACTCAACAGTTCTCCCGCTAAATGGGCCGGCATTTAATGCCCTAACGAGAATATAGCGAACAAATTCCTGAGCGAATTCGGTAGCTTGTTTACTGCTTCCAAATGTTGTGATGTTGTTCCCTGTGCGTGGCGTGCTCCCAAATTTGCCGAGCTGTAAAGTCTATTCATACAGATAAACACAGCTACTTTATTCATCAGGTGCAAATGTCCTGTGCCCGACTTAAGCATCAACTTGATATAATTGTTGCAATCCAAGCATATGAACCTGCATCGCCATTATTGTAGTACTGGATGGCAGATATGGCCATCATGGACTGAATTTAGATGAAAATTAAATTAGCTCTTGGAGACTAAGGGCTGCTGCGAGCTCAGACTGATTTTGCTAGCTTAATTTTTTATTTCTAGCATTGATTTTTGTTGTTAGTTTTACAACAGCTTCAATATGCATAAATTGTTGCAATTGTTGATGTGCAAACTGGAGGGCTGCCCTTCCGAGCTTGGTTTTCTGATGCCTGACAGTTTTTCATTCTCGTGGAGTTGCAAAATCAAACTGTGGAATGACGAATTCAAACTGTGTAATTTAAGCCTCGAATTTTAAAGCAGAAAACTCAAATTTTTCAATACAAAATCGAATTATAGAATGGTAAATTGCATTTACAAATGGTTCGCTCTTTTGAATTTCAGTCAGAGTTACGCTGCAGGGATGATCGAGATGACAACTCGAATTGCGGTGTTGTTAAGCGAGAATTATGAAACTGATGGCTGAAATTGCAACATTACACGCTCAAAAAGTTAAATTACACTTTTAAATTATTGACTTAAGTCGTGAAATTGTATTTGCAAACTTATTTATTTTGCAGTTGTAAACTGTAACCTGTAACTATGAGGTTACAAACTCTGGTTAATATAAGAAATATGGAACAGAGTTTCCTCGTCGGATCGCTGTTTAGGACTCAGATTACTAGAATGTGCTTGGATCATGATATTCAATTCATAATTCAGGTTTGGTTCAGTGCCTATTAGAAGCCTACATACATGGCACATATGCGGGTGTAGCTGATGTGAAAGCTTTGCCCAAACCGCTACGAGCCGTAATCTAAGGTGATAGCATGCCTTCCTCAAAAAATCTTATTCATGGCTAATATTATTCACCTAATTTAAGCTAGCTCGTGTTGCTCATATTAGTGGATTTACAGGTCAAGTTATGTAGATCTTCTACCTGTACGTGTCGACACTACATTGTGCCGGTTAGCTGCCAGGTTGCGTGCAGTGCTTGCGATCAAACCTTCTATCCCGTCTACTTCTTGCACGTCGTAGTGCAGCACCACGGTCGACTGTTCATTTGGTGCATCTTTGCATCGCCTTCTGTGATGCACACGGTTTTCAAATTACCCAACAAATGCATGCTCTTACGATCTGATATTATTCAGCTATATTGTTATGGTTGTTATGTTCACTTGCGTTATTTTCACTTACGTCTTTATCTCGAGATTCAATTTTTGTTCAGTTTGGGTGTATGAAATATATCGTTTGAAAAAGATGAATGCTATACCGCAAATGAAGATAGACTTCCAAGCTCGTACTCATCTGAGTTCGCTCAAGACGAGAAAATAAAGTAAGTTTCATGAGACCATTTGCTAATTACTTCGAAGACTTTTAATTGATCTTCCTTTAGGACGGCCGTCCCTGTTATTTATTTGGTCAAATTAATTAATCTTGAAGAGTCTTCAAGCACTTCCCACGCGCCTGCTGATTTCGCTGTGAAGTGTCGGTGATGAGCTGCGGGAGCTCGTTAAATAGAACCAGAGCTGTTGCGTCCTTACATTACGCAGTGAAGTTAGTGGGCTGTGATCAAACCATTTCTGAAGTGCTCTGGAGCAAACCGTGGTGATAGAATACGCTTCTGAAGACCTTCAACAACAAAGAGATCGGTTGAGACGACTAATGATAGTGAAAAATTTATGCTGGGGGGAATCAGTGTTGTTCCCGTCGGAAAATATTGCTATATTTTCAGGTCCCTAGCGTTTTTATGACTCTCTAATATGCTCTTGGGACTCGTGGCTTTTAACAAGCAATGCTAAGCCCACTTCAGTTGTAGAGTGGTCAATTATGCTGTGCAAAATTTTGATGTTACGCACCGTTGTGGAGGCTTTCTATCTTGTGTTGTGTATTCTGACTAGACTACACTCTCTCTGTGGACTGTTGAGAAATTGAGTTGTTTATAAAAGGCCCGATTTCTCGCACTGAACAGGAAATTGCCCTCATTAGGAATAAATTCTGTAGTTAAGCGTCAGGTCAGCAATTTATGAACCGTAAACGTGAAAAATTTCCAGTAATGAAGGCAATCGTTAGTCAGCGCACCTCGAGCTGCCACCATCCCCATTAGCTCGGGCCTGAAATTTCCGGATCGAAATTCTGTGAGAGCGCCGAGCTTGAACTTATATACTGGATCCAGTGATAGTGAAAAATGGTTCATTTTTATAAGCGATCAAATATGGTGCGTTGCATATTTGACCTTGAATTTATAATACACAAGTGTTGCAGGTATGCTGGTTGCATTTCAAACAGGATTTTATTTTTGAATAATTCTGGCTTTTCATTTCGAACTTCGCCACCCATGATAAAGGTTTTCTATGTTGAGCCATAACAGGTTCAGCCCGTGTAAAGTGTTTATGATTTACCTTTCGGAGTTTCAAAGTCCTTGTCTACCGATATGAGTTTAGGAACAACGCAAGTTCTATGCATCTTTGTAGTTGTCTACCAACGCTTGTGAAAGGTTGGTGAAGTACTCATGCTGTTTAAAGATAAAATTGATGAGCATTTCAAGAAAGCACGAATTGACTGTAAGGCCTATGCTGTCTATTCTATCCTATCAAACTTGCCTTGGAGCTGGTTTTTCTTATCATATTTTTCTACCGATTGAATTTCCTCGTTTATTATTTGAATAATTTTTTTAAAGGAATTAGGTTTTACAAATGTTGAATTATTCAAAACATGAATTTCTTGATCATTGTTCCCACGATTCACTGCACCTTCGGGTGCATTGAAATCTCCGTTGCGTTCCTCACCGCATTCACTCGAGTAGTGCTTGGTAGCGTTTAAAATTCTCTCTTCTGCCGAGGAGAGCCAGGAGCTCTCGAGGACCGTAGTTCATGTTCTGCTCGTCCAGTCTGATTGGTAACACAAGGTAGCGTACCATAATGCTAGGAAATATTTGGATTGGCGTGAAAAATTTTAGGACGTAAAGTTTTTAATGTCATAGTAACAATTGATGAAGTTAGCCGAGCGATTTCCTCCTGTCTAAGCTATGTCTATCCTTTTAGTTTGTGTAAACGTTTCAAATAAACGTTTCAAATCTCCGACCGTTCAATTGAGCGTTGTCCATGTTACGTAAATTATGTACTTACAAGGCGGAGTGTACTCGGACAACCCATCACCTTCATACGTTACGATGGTGTACCGACAATCGATCACACGCTCCAGAATTTTTGCATTTGGGAGAGCCGGGACCCGTTAGTGAGCGCAGCCTGCCGTTACAGTCCAGATGTTCTTCGTACTACAGAAAATCTAACGTTTTTCTTAAGCTTTCGGCAATTTTCTGCAATTTGTCTCTCACGTCCTCAATGTGATATCCGTGTCACAAAGCGTTAAAGCTCTCGCGTTATCTGTTAATTTTTTCTGCGCAATTGTGCGTGGCCGTCAAGCAGATCTACGAGTCATTTTTCCTCACTTGATTTATTCGTCTTACTTGTCATTGAATTGTTCCATCGTTTATTTTTCGTACTTCATTTTCTCTCAAGAGTACAAGTTCTGCAGCTCATTTTCATTGGTTGGATGATGCAACTAGTGTTGCTCTGTAAATTCCGCTGAACTTCATTGTAGCTTCTTGGACTTGTGCTGCGATTTCGCCGAGGACAAACACGAACGCTTGATAAACCTCGCTGCTCGTATTGCTGGCCGCTTCGACAGCCCTGACGACCTTCTTAAATCAACAGTCGACTTGGCCTCGCCACTCATCCAACGAATCTCGACGCGTAATTGAGACGGCTGTGTTTGTTGAATGTAGTCTGTCGTTTCGAAATCACGTATTACTTTTCAAAGCTTTGCTGTTCCGTTTGAAATTATTCCACTTGTGCAATGGTACAACATCGCGCAAAGGATACACAACGACTGCTATTTTTCAAAATTCAAAAAATTCATATTTTTGAGCTCGATCACTTAACAGTCTTGAATTGAGGTATTGTAGCATTAGTTATCGGCTATTAAAATCAAACACTACGCACTGGGGCAGAAAGGGCAGAAAATTCATCCTTTCTTATTGTTACATAGAGCAACACAACGTCATATATGATTCAGAACCGCTGATGTGGATAACTTTACAGTTTTCTGGTTCGCATACCAAGTAATGTGATTTAGTATACAAACTATATACTACGTAGGTTAATTTAGTTTACAAACTATATGCTAAGTAGCGTAAATTAGTGTCAAACTATATATCATACTAAATAGGGTAGTTTAGTATACAAACTGATCCAGGCAAAACTTTTTCAGTCTCCAATAACGCCCGTCCATTCTGCCTCACCCTTTACTTTAGTTACAATTGCTTAGTGTAGTGAGCTAATGTGTGATTATCCTGGCTCACTTGTCCAGCTGACTGAAGGGTCTGTTGAAGACTAGTGCGGCCATCCATGTGTGTAGAACTTGTTCAGCTGACTGAAGCTAAACAGAAGAGCAATCATTCCTGTATGTTAAACAGTCCCGCTCGAGGTTCACAGTTTTCATTTCCAGAGCTTTTCATGGCCCCTTTATAACGTATGCCGATGATTCCATTGACAAATAATAGTCAACGCTGTAAAAGTGTCGTTTTTTTGCTGAAGGGTAGTTTCAACAGGTATTATTATTAGTATTGGAAAGTTCATTATCTAAACAGAAATAGTAGTAAATGGTAAATGAAGGAATCATGGTTATATTAGTACTTTTTCAACGAGTACGCAGCACAGCAAGAAGAGGTTGTTTCCTTGAATATGGTTGTCCACTTGGCGGTAACTAGCCTGGTCACTGGTTGGGCATCAAAAATCGATCTTCAAACTCCACGTCTTGATCGATGACTAAACCTATCTCACAGGCTTCATTTCCTGCAAACAATTTGCCAGCTTTCCCTAGTGTATTGGATGAAATAAGTCGAGAATTTGACTTGAGAATTTGTAGACCATATATTTAAGTTTTGAATGTCATAACCATGACAACATGTAGGCTAGAAAATATTTACCTAGTTTTGCCCATTAAGTCTTCAGATAGCAAACGAAAGCAGTAGTGAGGTTTGAATTAACCAATGAACATTCAGATTGCATATGAAATGAATTCGAGCACAGCAATTGGTAAACACTAATTTATCTCGTTGCGGATATTCATTGCGTGTTGGATGGGTTCCAGCCAACAACTGCTCTATCTTCTTATTTACTTCGTACAACAAGCTCTATTTCTGTCTTATGAAACAACTATTTTCCTTGTTATTTGATGCTCGCCGTAGTAGAAACCGCTCTGTGCTGGCGACGACTGTATTTGCTGCAGACGAGCGGATGCTCTGCATGAAAGGGTTGAGCTGAATATTGTCTTGCATGGTACGCGCTGCAGCTTGATCTATATTTGTTACGCTTGTTCCTAAAGTATGAATTTTCTACAATGTATCTGTGTTACCTTTGTGGGGGCATTGGGAAGGCAATAGGGTTGCGTAGCTCAGGTTTGTCTATCGTATGCTTCGGAGATTGGTGTCTCCAAGGGTGTAAGCTTAGGTGCCCTGAGCTATTGATATGTCTTTGGGACTTTCGTCATTCGTGCTCACTTTACTTCTTTCAATGTTCACACCTTCTTTACCATTTCTGTTTTGTCTTTTCTTCCTCTCCCTTTCTAACTTGTTTGTGTGCGCAGAGGATCGTGTGTAGGAACGCACCTCGTGCGTTCTCCACAGTCCAGACTAAATATCACTGCTCTTCGCTCGCTTTGGATCACATTTCACGTGAGGAGTCTTTAAGCTAACCAATAGTATAAATTAATGCGATGTGTTATGCTTTCATGCATATTTTAAATGCGTAGCCCAAAATTCTGGTCGCATTGAAGGGCCCCGTTCACGGGGCTCCAAGAGCGCTCCTAAAACTGTCCGAGTTCTTCCAATTTATGAGCCAAATATCGTGTGCAAAAATTGGTAGTTACAGAGCCGACCACCTCGTGCTATCAGAGATGTGCTGTGCTTTCCACATGTTTTACAGATTATAACTTTTAGACGATGCCAAGAGTCGTTTTGATAGCGCCTCTTGAGCACTGCTAGAAATGTTTAAAATATGGAGGACCAATTTAAGCGTACAAAAACCTAACCACAGGTAGCTGCTCGCAATTGTATGATTGGTAAGCCCGCCTTGGTTCATCAGGACATGACCATAGTGTCGCATCCCGGAAATTAGCGAATGCAGAGCTTGATGAAACAAATACCCTGGCGTGCCAGGTATACCTGCGATCCAGAAGTGATCTTGTATCACTCGGGGTCGGCTGGCGGCGGTGGTGTGCCACAGCGATGCCGTCCATGCTCTCGTCCCAACAGAGCCTCAGAGGACGCCTGGCACGGCAGTTGCTCGGCGACCTTGATGGAGTGCAGGGGCCAGTTCACGCTCTTCGCTAGTATTCCTGCGCCATGCCATACAATATGAAAGTGATTTGGAACTTGCGTGTCGGTGTGAGGTAATTCGTGTGTCAGGTGGAAAGGTCTCAAGCTGAAAGAGTTCCATGTTGTAAAAGTGTGTTTTGAAGTTAACGAACAAAACGTGGCGGACGCATCGTGTGTACTTTCAGTGCTGTGTTTATACTGCAGTCCACCACCAGCAATCGGGAATGTTTTTAAAGTGTTATGTGATATGAAAAGTTGACTTGCTTGGTGAACGTGAATATCGTTACCGACACAACCATGTTATGTGTTCTTCCCAACTGGAGTACTTCAATTGTGTCGTTGTGTTCCTGCCGTAATAATTGCAGTCGTCAGGATTTCCGAAATTCCTAAATTTCTTTGTCCTGAGAATTACCACTTGAACTCAAAATTATTTGCTCGCTCGCACATTAGAGTTTTCGTTCATTTTCCACGATGCTTTCGTTAGTGCCGGGTATTCGTAGGGAAGGCTCAGAGTGTGCATGAGATGTTGACTTAGAATCATGGTTCGTCTTTTTTTATGGATTCGAATGATGTTTCATCAGATGCAGTGTTAGAAGAAAATGTAATTGGGGGGTTGTTACTAGAAAGTTGTTACTAAGAAGGTTGCTATTAGAAGGTTGTTACTAAGTTTTATCTCTTTCGAAATGCTCCAATTGAAGTAAAATTTCTTTCTTATTTTTTATTAATAAGCAATGAAACTGTTCCTATTAATATAATTGATACGGCATGCAGTTTTTTGGTTCCTTTCTATTCAATTATTGTACATATTGTGTTGTCACTCAGGGTGTTTGCTAAATAAAAACAGCCGATTTAAAAACGGATTAGTTTGTAAAATATTAGTGCTTGAGGGTTGAAACAGGTTCTAATAAAAGAGCAAGATTTCAAATTTTATTTGTTGCCATACGTACGATTATAATAAAAATATAGGCACAGTTGTAGAATTTCAATTTCATTCATGTTTAATTTGCCCCCCCCCCTTACTTCTTAAAAAATGGTATTTAACAGCTGAACGTAGAAATTTAGTCACACAGGAAATTATTAAATAGGAATCCGTAATCAAAACTATTCGTCGATTTAAAGCAAGAAGTGGAATACGATTGCGTAAAAGAACAGTTCAAACGAATTACGCGAAGCGGAGTGTTCACGGCACAGTTTATAATTTATATAAAAGAAATTCAGGCCATCCAAAAACAGAAAGGACAGAAGCAAACATTAACATGGTAATGATTCTAATTTATGATGATAGAATGAAATTCATGAAGAAAACATTGTCTGCCGAGTCCCAGATAAAGAAAGCTACTGTTTATTATTTTCTCAAAGAAGACCTTCATTTAAAGTCGTATGAAATGCAATAGATCAAGAACTCTCACCGCGGATAAAGACGAGAGGTTGTTATTTTACTTCAAAATTAAAAACATGAGCAGTGCTAATGAAATAATATTGAATAACATAATTTTTAGTAATGAATGTCGACATAAAGCATAATTTTAGCTCTTGCTCTTTTTGATCAAACCTGCTTGCAATATTTTACAACAATATCAATATAATAGTTGACATGCTATAGAGTTTTTAAATCGGCTACATTTTTAGCAGACACCATATGTACGTATATATAAATAAATCGTCTGGAAATTGTCGGAGTGTTGTCATCAATTCTTCTCCCAAGTGATCACCATTTGAGCCCGGAACGGAGCCCATCGTTGGGATGGATGGGTGTTAGTTTCACGACGTGCTTGAAGGCGTCCGTCTTCCGGGTGTTGACTCTGTGTTGCGCCCGATTTTTGCACAACCTTGAAGTGTTTATTACGTCTGCTACTGCGTTCTGATTGTCGTTGGTACTGGATTATTTCTGTCTGTTGAATGAAGATGATGATGGGATCTTGGTCTCATTCTGTACTATTGCCATTGGGAGTCCTAAGCATGTTTTATGTTGAAGATTGATTCATGAATTTTTTATGAATTGTGGCAGCTAACGCAGGATCTTAGAATTTTTCGCCAATTATTATGCTTACTATTTTATCATTTTTTCGATATTTTGCTGAGAACCATGTAAACTTGTTTTTCTCGTTGGTTTAAAAGAAATTGCCGTGACGTTTGTGTCATGAAGTTAGGCGAAGAAACTTTTTTCTTTTCAATGAAACTCGACTGCCATTTTTTTACTTAAAGTATTAATATACATACAATATTTTTAGCATTATTCAGGAGAAAAATTATAATGCATATTTAAAAATTGAGAATGAAGCAGCTTTATTAGGGAATTTAAGAAATCTATTCGTGCTGCCCCGTGAACTGTGGGTTCTCTTGGATATAGTAGACTCCCCTCTGGTGGCATAGGGTAGGCAATAGGATTGGGTTAGTTTTGTTTACCTATGGCATGCCATGGGGACTCAGTCTTAGGTTATCTCAATCAAAGACAGGCACCCGGGACTCTATCTTTCGTGCCCACTTAGCGTTTCGAAATTTTTCATTCTTCTTCGCTCTTTTTCGTAATTGCTTCCGCTTCATGCTAAACCTGCTGTTTCTAAGTGCGAGGGATCCTGTGTACGGACACACCTTGGAAATAGATTCCCCATTTTCTTTAGTCCAATCTAAAGAGTCTCTTTTATTCGCTCTTTTGAGATTGTATTTTATCGGGCCAGGGAACTTTGAAATTACTAATAATAATATGATATGATCATTGTATTGGATTGTATTTCAGTACTTTAAGGTATGATGGATTGCTGTGTGTTACAAGGGGCATTATTTGCAACCAAGAGCTTTGAAAAACATCTTTACCAACGTTTATCAAACTGATATGATACTGATTTTCCTCCGCGTTCATCTCATTCACGCTATTGAATTTTTAAATCAAAATTAAATATGCGTTGTGTTTTTAAACACGCACAGGCATTTCGAACCAAGGTGATTTTTTTATTCAGTGAATCGGTCACTTGATACTTACTAAGTGAAGGAAATATACACCTGACCGCCTGATATGTGCACAGTGTAATTGGTGGCACCTCCTTCTGCGTTGAATTCATTGAGCTGCGTTCCTCCCGCTGATGCAACACAATGTTTGCAGAAGAAAGCAAGTTGGCTTGATAGTTGTCCTGTTCTATCACCTTCAATAGGCTTTTGGGAAAGGAAGAGAGAGCGTTGTAAATCTCGAGTCCGTAAAATGCTCGATTTTACCGAAAAAATCAATCTTCTATTGACTTTCACCATATTTATGACTATCAAAATGACTTTTTTAAATGCAATGTCAATCTTTAAAACTGATTTCTTTGCGCTGAAAGTCGTTCTCTTATCGTTGTTTGTTTGTGCGGCGGCACATGAATTCAAAAAGTGCATTTTGGAAGTACAATTGCATATATGTGAAGTAATTATTACCTACAATAAATTTTTATTGTCATTGTTATGCAGGTATCTGGGCTGAGACGGAGCCTAAAGCTAAGGGGAACATTTCCCTTGCATGGTTTGACTCGTTGCTATGATCACGCTTGGAAGCGTGGGCAGCCATTTTAGTGCGGAACTGACCGCTGTCGTAATAATGAACGTGCTTACGTGCCGTAATGACTCGGTAAAATATTCGCGATGGTGTTTTACAATATTTTTTGGTTGGTTAGGATCCCTGGAGCATATTTCCCGCTAATTTTGAGTCTGTAATGACTAAAGTGATGGGCACCGATATGAGTTAAGACCTCGTCGGGCCTCTTCGATCCCTCATTGGTATTCAGCGGCGCTGCAGCGTGGCCTGGTGCGGTGCATCGTTTTGGTGGCATCGCTCTTGCGCTAGTCAATGCTAGGGTAGCTCTCCGTAGGAAATATGGCCAAACTTCGCCAGAAAGAATCATGTCTCTGTATGCTGAACAGCACTGCCGAAAAAGATGAGGTTTTTCTTGACAGAAGTGTCTCTTTGTAACGGGTGGCGCATAAGTTACACCCTTTTTAGAAATGTGAATAACAAGAGAACTATACGAGTTATAAAGATGGCAACAATGGCAAACAATAGAGAAAATCTCAAAGTTTAATGAATAATTGAGTATGAAATATAATATCCTTCAAATGCAGCCCGTTTACGAGACAATCTCAGTTGAAGACAACGTTTTCTCGCCAAAGTTTTGAGAAAACGTTGCAAGTCGTTGAAACGTGTTAAACCATAATATTTGTTCGAACGGGTATCGGTCTAACACGGCTTGGCAAGTCGGCTGTTGAAACCGGTTTCCCTAAATCCAGAGACCATTGCATTTATGCATTTCTTATCAGAAGTTCTCCTATCATTAAAAATTCTCCTGTAACTCCTCTGCCCTGTAATAATTGATCCATTAGACTGAAAGAAGATCTTCATAATTTTTGCTCGCTGTCGATTTGTGTTGTTGATTTGGTTGGATAGATTCAGCATTTTCATAAACTTTAAGGTTTTCTCTATTGTTCCAATTATTTCCATCTTTTTATAGTTTTTTGCCATTGATGTTTCTAAAAGGAGTGTAACTTACGCGCTACAAGTTAGAATACCGAGAAATTTGTTTAGACAAGATTTTAGTTGCCGTGATGTTCATTTATAAAAATACTGAAAAAATTGTTTCTTAAGTGCCTAATTTTATTGATGAGAAGTAATAAGTCCTCACAAGAATAGATTTTTTCAACAAACGCAGTTTTCCAGTATAGCCGTTGAAAGCTCTGCTAATATAATTGCGAGTATCTGTGTTTCATCTCACTGTTGATGGAATTCAACGGTAACGCAAGTCCAAAAATTCTCGAAATAAATCATTTTCCGAGTAGCGGACTCGTCCTCGCGCCGCGCTCTCCCCTTGCACCATTGGCTCACATTACAGTTATTGATAGCCTCGTAAATGAAGGCTGTTTCGTTTCCCGCGTGTGTTATCATCCGTTATCATTATCTAGATTGCTCCTAATTTTTGGATGGTGTGGAAGTCAGTCCTTATCATTCCGGAGCTTTCACACCGCCGACTTCTTTTCAAGAACGTAAATCGAAACTTCTTTTTTAGCTTTGCTCTAATGGTTGCACCATTGTTTTTTTTCTTACTTGTTTACACTTATATAGCTTACACTTGTTTCGTGTGACCGGTTACATCATAGTTTTATATTTAGACGCGTTCGCCTATTTCCAAATTATCTACTGCATTGAGCACTATAGTGCGTGTTATGTAAACGTTTGAATGGAGGTGTTTTGTCGTCCTTTAGACCATACGTATCGAGTGCAGTCAGCATCAACTTCGCCTGAGCTCGTTTGAAAATCTGTCTTTTTAAACTATTTTCCTTCTAGATTTTTCTCTTTATACCTTTCATTTCGAGTTTGTTGAACTTGGCAGAGTTGCTGCCTCTTATCTGCAGCCACTCAGGCGTCCGGTCCGCCCCTTCCTAATCTCGCCCCTCATATCCTCTTAGTCGTGGTGCCTTGCCGACTCTGCAGAAATTTCTTGTCTGCTTCTGAATTTTAAAATACGTGTACATACATTTTAATGGATTTCTTTTTATCGTCTTGTAGCGCAGGCAACATTTCACCGGAGTTGCCGAGTCTTACATTTATCGTCCGTATCATTGCATAGTTAATCCTATACTCACCAGAGTGTATTTAGCATTCCCTTTTGTTATGGTTTTAAACAAGTAAGAATGTGAAAAATAATGTATGATAGTAAATTTTTACTGGACGCTTTTATTTTCTCACTTTCAGAGCACCGTTTATTTCAACTATGAGAATCCTACTGTCTCTTTCTTTAAATGGAAAAACAGTAAAAATTGCATTACAATATTACCAGGAAACGAAATAGTCGTTGCCAAGCCTTCTTCTTCCTAAGCATCCTGTTGAATATTCATTCTCCTTTGGGATTTAATTCCGGACGTTAGAATATTCATTCCCTGTTTGGATTTAATTTCTGCTGTAGGAATATTCAGTCACTATGAGGGTTTAATTCCCGCCCTAAGAGGAAGTACTTCGTCAGTGTCTGGACACCGCACGTCTCATGAGAATTCCTGACTCCTTTTACGACTTTTGCTGTAATGGGTCGTAGAATATTTGATGTGTACCGAGGGTTGGGTCAACGACGAGTTCCGAGTCCAGGCTTATGTTCCGTGAGTTTCTGCCTGGTCTGTTGGAGGCGTTCTTTTCTTGGGTAAAAGTGTATATTCCCAGTTTCAAGCTCTTCTCTCTGCTGGGTGTTTATATTTCAAGTTCATATTTTAGTGTTAACTGCAGAGCAAACATGGCATTTTACATCTGTACCGTGTTATTTAGCACATTTTATGCCTCATGCCTTTCTTTTAATTTTTTCATTTGCTGCGCATGATTACATTTGAAAGCTACACAAAGCTTCCTTTCAAGGAGGAGAAGGAATGAGTGCTAGATTGTCTCAACGTTAACAAATCAGAAACTTTTCGAGAACTCTGCTATGGAGTTTCCCTCACCATTACTGGAAATCCTAAAAGTTGTAAGGCTTCTGCCTGGACATTGAAAATGAATGCACGGTTTTTCCTCTGCAACTTCAATTTTTTGTAAAACTGTTCAAGTACTCGGAAGACAGAAACTCTTCAGTGATTCTTGGACCTAAAAAGATGGTTCTTCTGCTATGAATTTTACGCGGAGCACGAAATGTTACGCAGGTGCTAAAGCTTCAGGTAGGACGTCTGTTCGAAAAGCTGAGCATCTGAACACGTTCCAACTCCGTGCGTCCTGATCTCAACTTGGCCACACGCGAGAATCAAGTTTATTAGAACAGTGATGCAATTGTTGCTTGTGTACGCATATTGGCTATGATTATGTTAACGCCGTTATTTGTACAGGGGGAGTACCGCATCTGAGGACACCTTATGCACTTTCAGAAAAACAGCACGCATTAAACGATTCTCTTGGTTTTTCGTCGACAGAAACTGACCTCGCTAAAGAATGTAGGATTTGTATGAGGTCTTGATGAACAACATTCCTTATCGTTCCTTCAGACACCTGAAGATCTTTGGTCGCATTGACTTCCCAGGATTTTCGCCGATCATGGGATTCACTCTTCTGACAAAGTTAGGTGTTCTGAATGAGTCAGAGCGTTGACAATGCTCTTTTCTCTTGCTCGTGGCCAATTCATCTCCATTTTTTTCATTCAGCTTATTTTAACTTTGCAAACGAAAGATCTGGCGACTTTTAAAAATCTTGCCGTTTCTAAATTGCTTTGTTTCGATAAAAAAAAAACACTTACAGCGTGTCTTTCCATTTCATTAGTTATAGTAGTATTTGCCATGAGATCTTCTGAATTAAAAAATACATAAATTATTATCATGTTAGTTTAAATTTTAAATAGATATGTGTCCTCAGATACCTTCCGCACTCTGTAATAGCTGAGAGAAGGAAGGCGTAAAGCATACAAGACCCGTAGCTCAGCCGAAAATATTTGTGTACAATGTCAATTTTCTTTGTCGTGTTTTCGCCTGCCTATCAGAACATCGAACATTAGGTATACATTCATCCCATTCTCGCACACTCTGGGAGCTGTGTAGTGCAACCGCTCCTGTGAATCGTGTCTTCGGTGATTTACCTCATCCGCCCTTGGCTACGGTATTTTCTTTCCATCTGACCTGCAGTCGATTTCTTTTTTCTTGAATATTTTAATATTAACCAGCCAATTGTAGGAGCCTGTTTGTTCAGCGCAATATTATAACTAACAAGCAACTGTAAAGTACAGAATCTAGAGGAAATTAAATCTGCAGTAAGTCTACGGTAATTACCCCGAGTATTTAAGTGTCTCGCTTAACCATAAAAATTTAGAGGCGGTAAAATTTCCTGCAACAAGTCTACGGTAATTACCCCGAGTATTTAAGTATCTCGTTTAGAAAATAAAATTTATAGGCGGTAAAATTTCCTGCAACAAGTCTATGGTAATTATCCAAAATTTATAACTGTTTCATTTTATTCATCTGTATTTATCAGTGGTTTCTGTATTAACCCATTTTTTTATATATGAAGTCTATTTGAAGTAGCTATGTTTGTAGTAGAACTTGCGTAATTCTATACGACTGAAAAAAAACAATGTATGAGTTCCTTTGTGTCAATAAATTTATGAATTTTTCGTATTTGTGGATGGCCATTGAATCGTGCAAGCAGCTTGCTTGACAAATTTCCGATAGCGCGTCGAGTTATCCTCATACTTGTATTTTCGTTTCAGCGATAGGCTTTCTGTTTGGAGTGAGAAACATTTTTAATTCATTCACTGATGATAAAAGCTAAATTAAAATCACATTTCCTTTATTACTTCGAGCTTTGATTATAAACGAAAGAGGGTAACTCTAATTTTGATTACTTAATTCCTAAAGATCTGCTTTTTAAATTTGGCCACTCACGGGACAGAAACTTGCTTAGACCAAATTGCCTCATTTGTTCTCGTAGCTTTGACCATGACAATATCTCAAAATATTCAGGGTCTGCATACAGAAATCTGTGGTAAATTGCATGGCATCAACTCGCAAGTTAATGTTTTTAGCGGCGAACTGTTCAGTATATGTTGCCTCTGCGCGGGTTTGAAATTGTCTATCGACGTGCCTACAGCGTGAATGCTCTGATCTATGTTCTGATCTTGGCTTTAAAACTTTCGACATTCGTTGTCACCGTCCGTTTCCTCTTTGGAGGTGTACGGTGTGTCGTGTAACCGTTCTGGTGCCCCGCCTCGTGGGTAATGTTCACGAGTCTAATTTTTCAGTACATTCACTGCACACAGTGATGAATTATGTTCCACCCCCTAGTAGGAACACTAATGTTGTGGTGTGCGAGTATTTTTTTGCAATCGGGATGTTGCTAACCTCGTAAATTCATCTAGTAGTTCGTATAACAATTTCTAGCCCGACTAAATCACGCAAAAATGTGTAGAGATAGCAATTTGATATAATTTCACTTTAATTCATAACACTTATCTTAGCTTTCACTGCCTAATTTATGAAATAATAATATTGCGCTGGTTGCCTTCAGTATTTATTGTCATTTTTTCTCATTTTCCGTATGGCTTCAGAATAAAAGCTCATGTGTTGCTATAAACCAACACAAATTAATTACCACACAGGAACATTTTATTAATTTTTTAAACTTGATGAAAAGCAGGGTAATTTAAGAAAAGATAAGGAGCGTCTTTCTTGCAATCTCAATTATGGAACTATGCGTGCGGGTGTCACAGCAGCTCGCCTTGTTTAGTGGATGTACGTCACCTAAAAGCCTCAACGATCGCCTACACTCTGCATACCTCTCGCAAAGCAGCGTTTATTAGTTCTTGCCTGTTTGATTGTTTACTGGGACTTTTTCATGAATTACTTCATAACTATTGTAGATTTTCGCTGGTTAACTCAAGGTTTTTATCTCTTTACGTATTAATGCTTGAATATTTGCATTTGAAAGAATTTTTTCTTGAGTGTTTCACCAATTTGCCGATTTCTGCGTGACACACCTAATAAGTTTTAAAATCCATAGGTGAATTACTGTATTATGGTCACGATTCATACACGAGTTGTGTGAAGAGTTGAACGATTCGTGCTTAATTTATTTAATAATTGGCCTATTCTGACGCGAGTTATACTGTCCAGCGTTCCTTACGGATTTAATGCTTCAGTTAGACTTGGAGCGGAGCAGTGTTTGTTTTTTGGCTGTTATCAGCGCAAGATTTTCTGTACAAAGCAAGCGTTGGAGACTCCAGGGACTCGTAGACAACGCTGCCT
The DNA here is from genome assembly GCA_014899125.1 of Orchestia grillus. Taxonomy (NCBI): domain Eukaryota; kingdom Metazoa; phylum Arthropoda; class Malacostraca; order Amphipoda; family Talitridae; genus Orchestia; species Orchestia grillus. The sequence continues at coordinate 22,863 of VOMN01060962.1, forward strand.
CGACACTCTCGACACCCGCTCCTTCTTTCCCGAGGAGCGGCGACGGAAACTGTGCTATCCGTGTCCCATTCTTTCTCATGTTACACTCTAATTTTAGTGAACTTCGTTCTCGCTCACGTCTGCCAAACAATTTAATGCTGATTGTACGATAGAGGCTCCCATTTCTTAACCTAATCCGTATTTTTTTCCGGCTTCTCAGCTCTGTTCAATGGCTCGCTTGAATTTGTGTTCGCGTGGACGAAGTCTTTCTCTCTCCTGAAATTTGCCTTTTCTCCAGCAATGCTATTGACTGAGCTCCCAGCTCGTTGTTTGCTTGGAATACTAATGTTTCTCAGTACTTCAGACTCTTTGGATGAACAAGCAGAGCTTGCATTCGACTTTCCCACAGCTAATAATCGCTGGTGAGCTTTTTCTTTTGAATGTAATGATTCATGTTAGGATTCTGTTATGATTCTGAAGTCTGGATGTGAACTTTGGATCATGCGCTATTACATATTCATCTCTCAATATTCTTAAGGATCTTTTCGAGAGACATTCTTATTTTAAGGGACATCGCACGTTTCGTCGGGGCTCTCGATGCGACCAGCAACACGAAAAACGAAGTTTATCAGGCGTTCGTGTTTGTCCTGGACAACTGTTATCGTGAGGATGTTTCTACTGTATATATTGTCCACCGAATTCGATTTTGTGTCTCCTAAAAAACATCACAAGTTTGAGTGTGATGAAATTTTCTTTTAATGGCTTTTTGCATCTTTTACTACTCTGTATATCTATACCTTGTGAAGCTACATGATGAATGCACTTTCTCTACGTTACGCTACGGAATAGAAGGTTTTTCTCACGGTTTTGTTTTTGCTGTTGAGTTTCTTAGTTCGTACGGTCGTTTTGGATCAAGAGAATCAAGTTGCATTTGCTTCTTGGCTCAAAAGAACTCTAAGAAATCTGTAGTAAGGGACAAGTTTCAACTATTTTCTCTGCCTGTTGACAAATCTTCGTTCAAATAACTTCTAATCCTTCATAGAATGGAGTTGATAAGCAACCGACCTTTCGACAACCGCGCGAGAACCTTGAATTTTTTGCTAGGAATTGGAGTGGCTGCAAGCTCCTGCTGACACGAAGTCGCATTTTGAGTACCTTGTTCTTGTGTCAGCTGGCTCCACCATATGTATTGCAAGTCCTCACTCTCAATTTTCAAGTTGATTGTACGAGTACTTCCTAGACCTTTCATAAGTGTGAATCACTGCTTGTATTATATCTACTCTTTTTATTATTTGTTCGATGATACAATTCTCGATAAGAACTTGTCCAAAGATTTTATGGAAGCTATTCAAAGATGTAGTTTGGTTCATTTGGGGCGCTGTTCCTGCCACTGCTGCGTAGTGGAGCTCTGCGTGAGTCGAACTAAAATTCTCCAGCGGCCTTTCTCTCGTCATTTCTGTCAGGTTTCAGTGAAAATGTACTATTTTTTCCGTTTCATTTTTTTTGTAGTTTCGACTCCACCCGGTCGATCTCCATTCGTGAGGCTTGCTCAATTATGTCCATGAAGTCGACTCGATTCCGTGAGGATAATTGCCTCTCACCCAACGCTTGTTTTGGTAGTTTTAAAGAGTTCTTGTTTTTGTTATCAATTATGACCACTACAAGAACAATATTTGCTGACGGAGATCGTTCTGGTCAATGGAAGGTACCTGAAAGCTTTTAAGGGCTACTCTACGAAAATTACTCAAATTTTAATAAGAATAAATATTATTCTTTCCATCACGCCAATTTCCTTTCTGTTTGACGGTTTGCACAAGGTCAATGAGAATTAGGGATGCGAATTGATGCTTTTATTACACTGCTCATTATTCCAAAGAAGATGCTGCGAAGTCTCGATCATCCTTTCCCTAATTTCCAGTCAGCCTTCAAACGCTCGCATTGATGCTTGTACAACTTCAAGGGGGTGCCTCCTGCGCTCCATCGAAACTGTCTAAATTCCTGCAAAGGCTTCAGAAAGGATTTCCCCCTTGCTTTGCTTGCATCCCCGTTCCCTCTGGCATGAGGGCCAGAGGGTTTTGTCTGCCCTTCCCACTCCAGCCTTCCCCTCCATGCAGTCTCTCTGCCCTCCGCATGCCAAGCCGGGCAAGGCCAGGAGTTCTCTTTCAAACGGACGCAGCGACTGTGGATGCTGAAATGTTCTCAACGGGCGGTCATCGAGCGTCGGAATAAGATTCCTTTGTGCGGATCATTATCGTTGTTTACTAGGTTTTATTGCGTCACAGAGATGATGCAAACAGTCTGTTCTAATGCTGCTGCTGTATCTACTGCAGCAGTTATTTTATTTCTTAGCTTCACCTAGTTTGAGTAATTTTTGCTCATTTTGCTTGTTGCTTCAGGCTTACTTGACTTAATAAGCTCCAGGCACAAGTTTTTCAGCAGAGGTAATGTTTTCCATTATTTTTTTATAACTAATTTTCTGTTAATGATAGCTATCATGTTTCTTGCATGGTCGGAACGGGTTTTTAAAGCTGAAATCATGCGAGCAGTGTGATGCTCCTGATGAACCATCCCTGTTCTCATAGACTCCAGAGCACCCACCGCTCGCGCTGCTTCTTAGAAGAGCAACCTTACTCTCAGCTGGCCCATCTGTCAATCAAAAGTATTTAGAGGAAGAGGAAGAAGTTCCCATTATTTTGTGGAAGTTCTTAATTCCATTTTGCTCGCTGATCGTAGTGAATGGCGCTCTACGGAGTGCGCCTCATGAGCCTCTAAAGGCCCTCTTGGTTGTGCCTCGTGCTCATCTCTCTCTTTTATGTGCATTTTGATGGCGTCTTTCTGACTCCAATCGCCCCAGCTTGCTATTTTGCTCTCTGTTTATTTTCTGATATTACGTGCTCATGCCACGAGCTCATTTTGGCTGCGATTTTGTATTTATCTCGGTATGGCAAACGAGTCCGTCTCAAGGGAACAGTCTGGTGAGACCGCCTGCCGGACGAGACTTCCACTCCACTGTTAAGTCCGCCCTAGACGACTATAAATAATTTACACACTGAACTTGAATATTGCTCTAAATATCCGGGCCGTTATCTGACAGTTCAGCTTTTTAATTTCTGACGTCCGTCCGAAATTTGTTACTTGCCTGATGTTATATTTGAATTTTAGTTCACGTCGGAATACAGGAATAAAACTAGCCCTGGAAAATGTGATGAATTTCAGTATTCTCATTCAACTGAAGTAACCGGGGCTTATTCATTAAATTTTCATTGATCCGGTGCGTGACTTTCGTGCACTTCTGTTGGAGCTAAAACGCTCCCCTCAGGGAGCATAGGATACGCCATAGGCAATTAGCATAAGCTTGTCTATCCTGTGCAATGGAGCTCGGTTAGGTTAGGTTAAGTTAGGTTAGGTAAGTTAAGTTAGGCCATAGGCAATTGGGATAGGTTTGCTTATCCCGTGCTATGGAGCTTGGTGTCCATGGGGACACTGTTAAGTTACCTCAGCTTTAGATAGCCCTCCGGGACTTTATCTTTCGTGTCAAATTTGTTCTTTTTCATTATCATGCCTGCTCTGATTATTCTTTAGCTTTCTTTCCTCTACTTTCTTAACTTGCTGTTTGTATGCGCTGGGAATCTTGTGTGGAAACACACCTGTGCACATATTCTATGTCTTCTAAAGTGCGCACTAAATGGTCCCTTCTCTTCACTCTCTTTTGATCGTATTTCATGTGGGGTGGGAGCTCTAAGCTAACTCATGTTTTCATGAAATACGCCTTAATGCCGCAAACCCTCTGAAAAGTCACTGGGAAGTAAGAAAACCAAGCCTCCGAGGGCAAGTTGGTCAACTGGTCAGTAGGAAATTGATGCAAAGTATTGCTTGGGGGTGGATCGAAATTTAATGTATCTAGTAGCGAGTAAAAACAGTTTGTAAGAATAATGGGTGTAAGTTCAGAGTTTCCCCGTGTTAGTAAAACCATCGATTTCCGTGGGATAAGCACCGAGGTCTCTGGTATGATTCCAGGATTGGGTACTGCACTCGTGAAAGGTTTAATAATTAGATTTAATAGTGTAGTTGACAAAAGTCTGCTTGAACGTGTCGTGCCAGGGTTGCAAAATTCTGGAGTTGAGATTCCTGTGGTTATGCAGGACAATATACTCCTTGGCCCATCTAAGGGATCAACAAACATTTGAGGCTGCGAGTCGGTCACTCCAAAGTCCCTACCTGAATCCTATCGAAAGCCCAAGGAAAATGTATGGGCAGAATATTATCGCTATAAATCCAGCTGTTGTGAAAGATTTATGGATGAAATGCCAGGAAAAATTAGTAAAAACCAGTGTCCCGATGAGAAAATTTAGTGCAGTCTTACGAGTGGAGATGGACTGCCGTAGTCCAAAACAAGTGTCTAAGCACCACATGTTAACAATTTTCTTACTTGTGTTCATTCTTTAATTTATTTTTGTCTACGAGAAATTTATTTGTTCCTTAATTTTAGACACTTGATAATAAGCAAATTATTCATTCCATTTTATATATTGTTTCAATTAATGTAAGAAGTCACGACGATGTTTACATCTGTATAACAGCATTCTTTGAAAATTGCACAACAATTGACTAGTTATTTCTTTAGGTTTGAAACTTTTAAATTCTGTTCCCTAATTTTAGACGATACTGTAGGTTTAAACGACGCTTCATCGTCGGAATCGAGCATGTGCCTTGGGATAAGAATGGTGGTAGATTCTTCTATTACTCAAAAGTGATAATTCTTTGTAATTCATGTTCGGGGAATTGTGACACTTATATTATACCTGACATGAAAATTGCAGGTTTTGTCAGTGCGTGTCATCCTCGTTCTCAGTAGAGAAGTGAGCTCTAATCGCGGTAGATGTTATCCGTGGATTTCTTAACGACATATAATGAAACGAGTGTTTTGAATAGAGATGGTTTAACGATTTTTCACGATAATTCATCATAAGAGGCATAGATGCGTTGAATAGAAATGCACTCCAGTTATTCTTGGTGATTTAGCGTTCATCTAGACCACACTGAACTCCTCGCGATGGCTATACATTGTGTAATCATGCATAATATGTACTCGTATTAATAGGATCTGCCCTCGTTTGCATATCTCGAGGATCTAGCGGTCACGTTGCTGACCCTTGCCCGCACCAGTCGTATCATGCCTTCAGAATCTCTCTGTGAATTAGTCCCGTGTGGGCTCAGCTTCTGTATTTTAGAGCAAACATACCTCCTTCCTTCTTTTCTTTTGCTAGGGGCCGACACATGACGCTACCTCCTTCCCTCAGTAAGGTTTCTAATGCCGGTCGTGTATTCTTTATTCAAGAAGTTTTCTCTTTGAGCTGAGGCTTACGGCGCTGAATGAAGCTCCTCTTGGACGATCATTCCTGAAGCCCAACGTTGGCCGGTAATTCCATCCTTGTACTTGGAGTTGCAATTAGTAACTCTATCTACTCTGCAACTTGATATCTGTAATGCAACAGAAAAGCAAGAATAATGAATCGCTCCAATCCTTTTAAAATTTCCACAGATTTATTCACTGTGCAATCTCACTGGTGGGTGTAGTTTCATATTGAGAACTACTATTCTAAAGATTTAATTCCTTTTTGAATTTTACAACACAATTTTTGCTTCTAAATCGAGTGCAAAGTTCAATTTGCAGGTAAACAGTTCAATTTTTTAGATTTAATCTGCCTCAGAATGAAGGCTGCTCCACTTGCAATGGACATACACTCTTCATGTTGGGTTGGCTGTGCGTTGTTCTGTCTCATAGATAAGCTTTAGTGCCAGCCGTCTTTGTGGCTGCTCTGCCGCCTCCTGTCTTAGCGCAATCCCGCGGCCGCTTGGTGTGTCACTGTTTTATTAATATCACCGTCTGTATTTTGCCGCCCAAGCTCCGCATGACGCAGCTTTTCTGGTAGAAAGGAATTCGCAACGCTTGTTTGTGACTTGGATATTGCATGGTGCCCACACACTGTTCCCCGAGCTTGTCTTTCTCTACCTGAGGCACAATCTAATAAGGTGTCCTTGATACGCGACAGATGACATCCTATGATAGAGTGCCTCTCATTTCCAGTCGCTTCAATGTGAGTTTCTTTTGAGAGTCGTCGACAGGTAAAAACTGCTTTCAGTTGGGATCTTCATCAAGGAAGATATACGACATCAATCTCGTCTGTGAGTTTTTCCTGGGCTCTTCATTGGGCCTGAATTCTCAACATTATTGTTCCGCCGTACGCATAAAGGAATGAGCTACATCGCTTTCACGGCGAAGAAAAAATCACGCGCACCTTTGCCGTCTTCAATATGACGGATAAAAGTTCGTCTTTTGCTCATGGGGACAATGTGATACAAGAACTTGGTATTCGCACGTCTCTTCTCGGTGCTAATAATGACATACCTCCGCATTGACTAGAGAGCGGCCGAAACTGAGGTCTTTTAAGTGGTTAATAGTATAGGTTTTTACTCTCTTGCTTCAGAAATTACTAGCTTGGCTAGATTTCGACTGCATTTGTCAGACACTTAGACTTAATATTGGTTTCAGACCCCTTCAATTGTCTCATAACAAATTAATAAATCACAATAAAATTAGCAACATAATTTCGATCCTAAAATATTAATACGCTTCGGAACACCCAGCTTATTACTTCATTCGCTCTGGTTGTTGAAATTATCCCTCAATTTTCATTACCGCCTTGGATCAAGAATGGTAGTCAAGCTGTCTCCCCATTCTTCAGTTGTAAATTGGGAACTTTGCACGATAAAAAAAAAAACAGATTCCTTGCTTTGTGATACAACGAAAATAATAAAGATGTCCGTAGAGCTGTTCCATCTCTAGCAAGTGTGACGAGAACACACGTGACGTCACCTCCGCCATTCGTCAGTACGATGACCTTCATTCGCTTTCCAGGTCAACGAAACATGCTTTTCATGCCTTTTTTTGTTATTTAAGTGCTGTTTCACCTCTCATTAGGGTTATTGCTGTAATTTTTTAACGCAAATCAAAATTTACTCATTTTTAATTAATCTCAGCGTCTCACAACACTTGGACTCTGTATATTTCATTTTTTTTGTGTAAACTTACCAAGTATTGGTAAAAACAGGAAACTCGTGTTCTTAATTGTTGATTGAATGTTTTATGATTCATCTCACATTCTAAATGGAGCAATATAGCTTTCAATACATTTACCATGCCTGCGAAGCGCCGATCATACGATGTGTCCGAGCATTTTTCCTTTTGCTTTTAACTAATGTTTAATTCCTTACTCTCACTGGTTGATCCCATTTTTTCAATACAAATAATTGATATTATGTTTCGTGTTAGAACATTTAAAGAACATCTGCATGAAAGCATTTCTTATACATCTATTTTTTTGAATACCTTTGAACTCTTTACGTCCCTGTACAACACATTTGATTGTTGATTGATTTTATTTCTACTTCAGTACGATGGCCTGATCAGCATTCGTAGTGTCTCGCATGGTCTCCAACTAACCCTCCGTGGTAGAATTACCTGGAGTTCCAGATCGGTGATCACAGGCGTGGCTGTTCAAGAGCGTCCACTCTGTTTAAAACTGACTCTCCAAAATTGCTGTCCACACATTCTGGCGAGGCTCTGAGCTCTAAGCTTGGTTCCAGAAGTCCTTTCCTGAGAATTTTTGTATATGTCTACCAGTTAACGCATCTGCGATTGTAGGTCATTTAATTTTCGAAATGAATGTGTCATTATTGTAGAATATTTTACGTATGAAATTTCACTGAACGCATATTTCTGTTGCAAACTGTGTGCGGAACATAGTTTGGCGGGACAGTTTCCGGGACGGCGCGGGCACGCTTTGTTAACGCGTCGTTTGGCCTCAACGGTTCCCAGACCCGAGTTTTGTTGCCCATTAGCGCTTTTGAAAACAAAGAACAAACTCTGGTTCATTGTTACCGCTCTCGCGTAATCCCCACCAGATTTTAGAGGCAGTTTCCCTGCATGTCTGAACTTCGAATAATCGGGCGACTCGAGTTCCCAATTTTTGTTGGCGAAAGCCTTCTGCTATTCAAGTTGATTTCTCGCGCATTGTGTTGCTGATGAAGTAATTTTCTCCATGGCACTTTTTTACCGTTCCAACAATTTTTTGTTACTTTTCATTGTCCTGTTCTCCTCTGCCACACGAATCGTGTAACATCTTTGAACAAAACTCGTGATGAAATTTTGGCCTCTTGTCGCGTGCCCATTTTTTTCATTTTCTTTTCCTGGAGTACTGACACCGTTAGGTTGGGTTTTATTTTACCGGGATGATCCTGGAGGCAATTTCGTCTAATGATTGTGCTTCCAAGATTAGTTCCTCGGATATATCGCATGGCACGTTAAACTTGTATCGTTGCCTTCTCTGTAGAAGAGTCTTTGCTATTGTTCTTTCGTGGTTAGGTTGTGTAAATGTTGAATTTGTTACTCGTTTTCCTTCGAATTCCAAAAAAAAAATTTTTTTTCTGGGAGTATATAGATTTAAATATTTACAGCACATATATATGAATATTAGCCTTTGAAAGGAAACTATGATCTCTCTTTTCTTTTAATTAGATTAGAAAACTCTTAGATTTCACTGTTAGCTCAAGCATTTGCTGCTGGAAGCAACGAGTACCGGTTGTGTTCTCCGTAGAGTGCTATTTATTTTGTAGATATTCGCTGTATGTGGAAATGAAAATCAGTGCAAGGATACCGTGACTCCAGCGTTATTGTGCTGACCCTTCCCTTAGGCGTTGGCAAGTCTATTCCTGTAAGAACACAAAGTGTTCACTTCTTCCCTCCCTCCAGTTCCCTCAAACCGGTCTACGATGCCTTTTCTCGAGTAACGTGCTAAGGATTGGGAATGTACCACTTCCAAAATTGATAACGTTGCGCATTACTTATTTTTCTACGACACCGAGGCCTCAAAATTAGATCATGCAAGTATTGACCTTAAGAAATTTGACAAACAGTCATTATTGAAATAGATTGATTTCGAATTGAAACATCCAATTAAACTAATGCACGATGATATTGAGGTAGCTCACGCGAGTTCGCCAATTAATAATTAGCGCATTTGGGTATTTTGTTGTCGTTTAAAAGGAGCTGCTTCTCAGGGGGCTTAAGATATGCTACAGAGTCAGGTTTGTCCATCGTATATTATGGGGACTAACGAACCCAGGGAGTCACCGTTTGGTTACTCTAGCTATAAATTGGCCTTTTGGACTCGTGCCTTTCTTGCCTACTTTGCTTCTTATTTTCACAACTTCTTTATTGTATCTTCTGTCTTTTCTTCCGCTTCATTCTTACCGTTTTTATGTGTAAGGGATCCAGAGCGGAAACATGTGCATAGATTCTTGTTTTCCATAGTCTATACTTAATTATTCTACTCAAGGTGATAAAATCCATCGTTTTTTTAGATTTCTCATACAAAAATTTAACAGTTCAATTTTTCATGGAACCCCAAACATGCTTGGATGAGACTTTTGTACAGGAACGAATTGTTTTACCGTTTTTTTTGGCCCGTTGCCTCGTGATCGTATTTGAAGCAATATTTGCTTTCGCTGTAGCTTCTATTATAAAATTCTGTACGACTTCCTCCTCTGAAATCCTCTTCTTTTCATCTAGAGTGTTCGAATTGTGGGATAGGGAAATCGTGCAAACAACCGTACGGGTTTTGCTTTCCTTCTAACTGTAAGTGATAGTTTGTCACCTTCTTGCATCGTGCATTTTGTCTCGACCTGACCCGAAGCAAATACATTCTGAAATATGACCGCTCTTGAAGTCGATTTTGCCGCATTTGTTATTCCGGCCGAGTTCTGTTAGGGAACCTGTCCTATAGCTTCTGCCTTGGCACAACTGGCGGCGCCCTCGTGAGAAACTGCTCTTGTTAAGACGCAACGACACGACTTTCTGCTTCGTCGACGGGCTGGATTTTGTCAGGGCTTTGTTTACATACGCCCCAATTTGTTCTTCGTTGTGAATTCTGTTTCCTGTCTCAGTCTGCAGCAGCGGGCGTGGAACAAAGATACGAGTATTTATGTTTTTATGGTTCGATATTGATTCTTATTGAAAAAAAATTGAGGAGAAAACTTGATATTAGAGATTATTCTTTATCTTTTCTCCTTCTTCTCTCTTAACTTGCTGTTTCTATGCGCAGGAAATCTTATGTAAGAACACATCTGTGTATAGATTCCTCGTTTTCTGCAGTTATATGGTGCCGTCTTTTCACTCTCTTGAGTTTGCCTTTGGTGTGGCTAGGGAGCTGTAAACTATGTAATACGGACAACAATAATAATAATACGAGACTGAAAAATTTTTGAGACGCATTTTTTCTATAAGGTAAACTTCACTTCGTTGTTTTGAGCTGTGATGGAAATGAGATTACGATGTTGGGTTGCAGTTTCGTTTTTTATTGATTTTCAAGTACCACTGCGGTATCAGTGTAGTGTCCGACGGTGAGCTACATCTTCACGATAGTTTCAGTAACTTGGCAGCTCAGAAGACCTTTGATGCACGTCCTATAAGCCCGAGATGGGGCCTATGGGGCCGGGGAAAATTTATGTCCATCCAAGACCGGCCTGACTGTTCATTGCGATGGGCGAATTAATTGAAGGCAATTGATAGGCCTGGGCAAAGCTCTAGCGTGGTGTGTCAGGTAACCAAACCGAGCAAATGATTGATGCTCCTCACGACTGCTGCTGAACGCCACACAAAGAGATTAATAGCGTTCTAGCCTCTAAGACTCGTGCCTCGTAAATTTAGTTTCATCGCCGACACGAAATGCATGAGATCTTCCTTTCACCCCCATTGCATATTTTTCTTCCTCATCCAGTGAAAGTTCAGCTATAACTCAAAGGTTTTTGACATCCGAAGTGCAAAGATTCTTTGGTCCGGCGTTTCAACTGTTGTGTTGATTTTTCCGTGCGACTGCAGGCATTAATAATGTCTGAACAGTGTCATTTTTTGATGAGGGCGAAATTTTTTATACCTCTGAAGGAAGTAACGCAAGAGAAACATCGTTCAAAGAGATGGAAGAGATGGAGTGTGATCATATGGACCACTGTCTTTGAGCGAGAAAAATGTTACGTAACAACGATGGACATAGACGGTGGTTTGTGGTCTGAGATCAGTAACTTATACTACAACTCTCATCTTGTTGCTTGCTTGCGTGTTCGTGGCCGTGCATACGCTTCAGTAATAACATAGTGCAGAAATTCAAAACTCTTATTCTCGGTAATTAAGTAAGGGTTTTTCCATTGTCAGGGTTGTGGCTCGTTGGGACGTAAGTGAATGAATTATTTTTTTGGCTTCGGATGTTTGCTAGGAAATAGAGAAGAATCATTTGAGGCTCAAATGAAATTTTCAAATCGAAAAGCCATCCGGTTATAGGGGGTCGAGTTGTATTATTGAATTTTTCGCAATATGGAGGAATTACGACCGGAACCTCACTGCAGCAGGAGCAGCAGGAGTATCGGTGGCCGACAATAAGCGATCATTACGGACCGATGCACGCTCTAATGCTCTATGTTAAGAGAGGCTGAACTGAACTGTGGATCTAATTTGTTACGGAGATCGTCTCTTTTTTTTATTCTCGTACTCTCGTTAATTGCAATTTTCTATTCGCTTCTTCTGAAAATCTGCGCTGGTAGAATAATTCTGTCGGTTGGTTTGACTTCTCATTCAACTTGACCGCTGCATATCAACTTGACCGCTGCATATCAACTTGACCGCTGCATATCAACTTGACTACGGCATATCAACTTGACTACGACATATCAACTTGACCGCGGCAGATTAACTTGACCGCTGCAGATTAACTTGACCGCTGCAGATCAACTTGACCGCTGCAGATCAACTTGACCGCTGCAGATTAACTTGACCGCTGCATTTCAACTCCACTGATTACTGAAAATGCTATCAAGAAGAAAATGTATTTACCCTTGATGTGTTTTTATTTTCGGTTCGTGTTATCATGAAGAAAACGAATTTATCCTTGATGTGTTCTCATTTTCGATTCAAATACATTTACTGTTTTGTATCAATTTTACAATTTACAATATTGCTATTGACGCATAACTTCATGTTGGCAATATGTACTGTGAGTGCTTTGTCACTTTGTCTATCGAGTAAGCAGAATTGCTTTATAAATATTCTGATGCACACTGTTGAAAATTGTATTTTGTTGCAATGTGCTATCTTTAGTTCGTCACTTAAATTTCTCTTTTTTGCGAGTTTCTCCAGAACATCTGCTTAAATGATCTCCGTGACCACAGTTTGAAGACGGATGGTCGTGCAGAGATTAATTGCAGCGTCTCCGGACCTGGAAGTTTCCAAGCAAAAAAAAAACCTTGACTCATATTTTAGCCTGGTCGATTTCTGTTCATTTGAACCTCGCAGCACTTCCTCCGTGCGTAATGTTTACGTTGCTTAGGTTTCGAAACTTGTCCCTAGAATTGGGGTACAAGCAAATCGATAAATAATATGGGGCTTTGTGGTCCCGTTTAGTGCGTTTGAGCAGTTGAATGTTGTGAACGTAGATAAATTAGTGACAAGCATTTAGTATTGACGACCTTTCCAATGCTTTATTTTAAGTTCCTCATCCAACGCCGTTTTTTTAAGTTTTTAACGCTCAGTTTTTCCTTTTTCAACGTAAGTTCAAGCTGTGGATTTTTTGCATGTAATTCAGTGCTTAAATTACTCGCGCCAGGGAGTTTTCAGTTCAATCAGTATCTCATGTGTGAGGGCCGTTGAAGCTATTGATGTAAAATTGAATTTTAATGTCTCGGTGTCAACAAATTTGCCTCGAAATTTCATTCCCTATCAAATATCGGAAAATAACTCTCTACAAAATTGATGGTTCAGGTTTACTTTTCAATAATTACAGCCATTTTCAAGTGATATATTTCACAGTTTCTTGAGTTTTAATTTGTGGCCACTGTGCTTAACACGCGAATTGTTCATTCGAACCGACCACAATTTTACCGAAAAAATATCTTCGAAAAAAATTAATTACTTCTGAAGTTTTTTCCTAGTTCCTGGGTTGAAAAGTATTCAGACTGCATTTATTCGTTACGGATTGCTCCCTTAGTATTATACCTTTGAGCTCATATTTCATTTGACAGAAAGTCTCTCACTTATGCAGAACATTGCGTCCCGTTTCGCCTACGCTTGACATCAAGAAAAGCGTATTCGAACTCCATATTCAGCTTCTAATTGATGCTTCATTTGCAAGTGGAGGCAATGGTCTGGGTGCGACGCTGTGCCTTGTTTTAGTAATGTTTCCTAGGCACTAGATCCTCTTTACTCGAGCTCGTCCACAGGGCACTAGCCGGGATTAGGTCTTACAAGCTCGCCATAAAATGGAATAATATCGTTTAATGCCGACCAACACGCACACAGGACTAGGATACTTCATTTCCTTTTACTGTTCTCCGAAGGAATAATCTCGTTTTATGCTCTTCGCTATTTCTCTCAGCCTATGTTCTGACGTTGTATGCCACGAGGAAAAAGATTGAGATAACTTACAACGGCCATTCAGGAGGGAATTCTCCATTAATGCCGGATTTGGTCCGTTTTCATGTGAACCTTGTTCTTTATTTCGTCGTTACAGATTTTGCGAGGAATTTTGCCCGAATATAACTGAAGGAATCTTATTTGTTCAGAGTATTTTCTTCGTTTGACGCTTGACTTGTTTGTGCACGTTTTGTCGTGTACATACATCAGGTTGTAACAGAAGTTCTGTCCAATTTTTGAGCTATATGTTTAGAGCACGATTACTTCAATTTAGCTTGTTAATGTTGTATGCTT
>VOMN01060973.1:0-20237 GCA_014899125.1 Orchestia grillus
TACTTTTGGCGGCCATTTGGCCATTTTCGAGTGAACCGGTCCCCTTAATGTCAACTGTTTCCACTCAACGTACAACTTATGATCACAGACATAACAATAAAATACCCTATATAAGGTTAAAATGTAAATCTTGAGTCCAATTGAGGTTTGGAAATATACAAATATCAATACCCAATACAAATGCATGCATATTTGCACTATAACTGTTGGTGATGTTTATGTTATATGAAGTTACTCTCAAAATTGATAACCCAAAGCATAAAATTACTTTAATTGAAAACTGACACAATGCATTGTAAGAGTTCTTTCAGAGAGTTGAAAATTTTTCAGCTATTGCGTCCAAAAAATCTTTATATCAAGAGTAAAATACAATTAATAAAATGGGAAAGTTATTTATTGTACTCTGGCATTTGAAGATTCTGACTCAAGTTTGATATTGAACATTAAACTTTGGAAATAGTTTTCAACACGACACTGAAGAAAAAAGCCTGAGTGTTACCCTAAAAGGGGATCCAAATCTCACTGACAATGAAAACCATTCTTCAAATTGCCAAAATGCTATGCTTGATAATACTGTTACTCCTTCTAAACAAGCACTTCCGAAACAATTGGGAAAAATGCTAAAGAAAGAAGGTAAACTTTGTTCCTGCACATTACTGCCTCCACTCTATGACAAAAGGCAAATTTAGTCTTCTGTGCAACTTCTATAAAAAATGGTAAGAAAAAGGGGGACCTAATTTTGCAAGTGTGTACTTTTGAGTGTAGACAATCAGTATTTGCATAATATGAATGAAAATCTACCTCACACTAAGTAATTGGATGTAGCACTACATATGCCACACTCATTTTCCTAATTTGATGTGTGAATCACACATAACTGACACAAATGCTTCACTGCCAAGCTTCAGGATACAAGACATTAAAGGGTACTCCCTGTCCAGTACACCTTGTGTGCAAAAGAAATAGTGAAAAAAACAATCACTTGCTCACAAGAGAATGCATGAGAATGATTTTTTCAACTATTTTAGAACATGTACTATGGACTAAAGAACTGATGAGATATATTTTTTAGTATTGTTAATTTGTATAATGCAATGAAAAATTTATTTTATGATACTTTTGATGAACTTTTCAAGATTTTGAGCCTTGGATGATATGTGAAAGCTGCTGCAGCTTATCCAGTGTGACACATAGGTGTGGTAGTGAGGTAAAGTAGTTCATTGCCAAGTGAAACTTCTGCAGATTCATGGACTTGTTTTTTCAGAGATCATTATTCTAGTTACCCATTATTTGAAGTAAAATTAAACCCTGCTAAATAGAAATTAACCAGTCAAGCTCAAATTTGTTCAATTGATGAGCATAGGAGTGCAATTGTGACAAAAAAAGCTCTAAAATCATTAATATTTTAAAATACATTTATTTGTACTGATTTAAAGTTAAGATTTATAATAGACTTAAATTCACTAGAATAGTCATATCAAGTTTCTTTCTTTGAGAGAGTCCTAAACTGATTAATAACCATAGCCTAACCTTGAATAGCCTAATTAATGTTATATACCAGTTGGGTATGCAAAAAATGACAAATGATTGCCAAAATTCCTGTGTTCAGGTCTTAATTGAAGGATGGTAACAACATGCCTCAGAGTTCGAGTATCATTGTAAATATTTTGTAGTAAAATCTTAAAAATTGATTTTCTTATACATGTTTATCTAGGGACTAAGTATTGAATGCAATATGTGACAATTATGCTAATATTTATCATTTTAAAATATTTTTGAAGATGCAAATCATAGGAAAGTGTTTTCATTCCCAATTTTCTATATCAGCTCTAAGCACATTATCCTCTCTTTATTTGATATATTAAAACTTTATTGCCCTTGCATCTAATATCTTTGAAGAATTGAATTAAAAAACTGAGGTAATTTGCTACCAAAATTGACTACAGGTCTGGCATGAGACTCTTTTTCCTGAGCCTAAACACATGCATGTCATGGTCGAGTGACTTGCGTGTCTGGGCCTGTCTTGCTTATTTGTGCCTGACAAACAAAGGAGGGAGAGAAAGTTTGTTGTTGGAAACTTTCAAGCCTATGTGGAGGTCTGTTGGTAGCAATTTCCATGAATTTAGGAGGCTTGTTTTTATCTTCTCTTTACTGAGAATTCTGAAGTTTTTCATGAAACCCTGAGTGTTGAGTGTTTCTTGTCGTAAATAAATATTATGAAATGTTATGTACAAGAAATATTTTCTGTGAATAAACATCGTATATTAGATTACACCATGAGTGTTATTTATATTGCTGTGAGTGCTCTTATGTTGATTAGTTTTCATGTTGAAAATTGAACTGGAGCTTTTCAGGAAACATTTTTATTTTATGCTCTTTGGTTGAATTGGTAAAAAATTTCCAGCAATTTGACAAGGCTGATTGACATTTTTACTGAACTTGTGAAATCATTTAGAACTAATCCTCATCTATAATTGAACATAAATATGAAGACATTATCAGTCTCTGCTGGCTTCTGACAGCACATCTGCACTAAATTCCTTCCTTGGTGAAAACAAGTTTGCTCATTTTACCCAGCAGGTATTATTTTACCTTAAATTCAAATAACTTCAATGTAAATTCATCAAATTTATATCAACCTCATAACAAATTATCCCAAGAAAATTCATTGCCATGGTTATTGCATTCACTGTCAATTACACTGACCATTCATATCTCATTTCTTTAAGCACAATTTTTCTTTAGTTTCAATTTCTATTAATTTTTTTCTTTGTGAACATGACATATACTCTAATCTGGATGTGATAAAGAAGTGATACCTCGAGTTGGATGTGCAAAAATTTGTTTGGTTTTCATTAACATGGTTTAGTTGTAGCAAACGTCTTTCATTGCAATGCAAGTGAAATTAGCCCTTGGATGGATGCTTTTTTGGGTCTGTTACTGCATGCAGAGTGTGGGAGTGGGAGTAGCAATGTTGAAGACACTTTTGGTTTTGGTAACTAGCTTCCAGGTCAAGTTTGAAATTTGAAGTATGCACCGGATTTCATTTTCAAGAACAATGTTTGAAAATGTAGCAAAACTGTCCACCCACACATGATGATGTTAATGTATTGCTATGAATAGTGCCCCACAGCCATATGTGAGGCTTGTGAGCCCATGTTTAACTTGATTTTTTTGAACAAGTAGAACATGAATTCATTTTGATGAAAGTTCACCATGGGAATGTTGCAGTAGCTACATACTGGTCTTCATCTTCTGCCACAATAAAACTCTGAGTCTTGAATCTATCATTAAAGTTTAATTTTTGCAACTATATCCTGAACTTTCACTGTAGCACACGGGCAATGATATACATATGGCTAGATGCCTCCCTGTTTCAAAGGTATACTCATTATCTATTCTGAACTTTATTTTGCTTGATGATATTCTTCTGTTCTGTAAATTTTGAAGACTGGTGCAATTTCCATTAAAAAAAATTGTCTCCAGCAATATGTGCACTGATTAGTGTGCTTTACAATCTCAGGCTTTGTAAGAGTAAATGCAGATAAATACACATTTGTTGCTGCATGATGTTTAATTGCCATAGTATGCTCTGACAAACAAGCGTATCTGTAAATTTTGTTTGAGATACAAGGGCTTCTAATTTCTAGAATCACTAATGTACAAAAAAATATAATTTAGATGCTTATCAATAAAAAATTATGATTTTGCAAACAAATCTAACTTTCATGATGAGTGGAAATATGTTGAATAACCATCATTCTTACGAGTAATTATTTATGAATTAAATTCATAAAACCAATTCCTTTTGCAGATGTCCAAGGTGATGGAACGTTCCACCTCAAAATTCTCGTACCAAGCGTGGCCTCTGGAGCCATCATTGGCAAGGGTGGTGAGACCATTGCACAGCTACAGAAAGAGACTGGAGCAAGAGTCAAGATGTCCAAAGCTAATGACTTTTACCCTGGTGAGCGGGTGGGGGAGCTGAGCTCTTCTTGATGGGAAAACGTTTTTCCCTTCATTGGGGCAATTATTTCTATTTCTGTGAGCTTTTTAGTTTTTGTGATTTAAGCTTTTTAGTTTTTGTAATTCAAGCTTTTTAGTTTTTGGGATTCTCAGGGGGGAAGTGGTGAAAGGGATTGGCCTTCAACAAATCTTGGGAACTTGACCCTTAAGTAATAGGTAGGATTCCTGAGCAATTCTTATAACTTCTACTCCTTCATAAGTATACCATGTAAAGTAAAAATAAATCTGGAACTAAGTTCCACTGTTAGATTTACACAAAATGTGGCAACATTTGGTAGTTGAACTTCCAATATTGTTAGAATATTTTGTGCGGATTCTTATGGTTATGTATATCCTTTTTTTGATGCCATCTTATTTGATTGATGTTTGCATCTTTGAGATGGGATGGATGAGCAGGATCATAACCCTTGCTGCTGTAAGCTTCTGGAAGCCCTGTTGCTTCTTGCATGGAATGGCGGTGCCGAGTAGCTTTTTTAGTACCAAAAATTACTTGGCATATCATTGAGGGATGCCTAGGCCCAGTGTGATAATTTGTTCAGCAGTTTTGGCTGCACCTTGAGATTGGGGCTGTGTAGTGCATTTATTTTGCTGTTAATTGAAAGACTATATTCATTCATAATGCTGCCAATCCTTTTTTACATTAACATACTATGTTCGCACTTTTCTTGAATGAAAGTAAAGAACATATAACTTTTATTTTATTTTGAATGTTAGTTATTCATGAATGAGCATTAGTGTCTACCTAAGGTCAGGTAGCTCAAATTATGTTTTTACATTTTGTTATGGTCTCTTTATTTGTATTGTAGGTTGTTATGAAAAGAGCATTGTTATAAATTACTTCATTTTTTAAGTCTTGTTCTGGGATTTACTTGTAGAACTAATTTGTAGTTGTTTTGTTTAAGAAACAAGTAAACTTGCCTTACAATCAATATGGCCAATGCAGGCTTGGATAACTGTTGAAATGTTTAGAACATCTACCTGCATTTCACATAGGTCATAATAGCACAAAAGAGAGAAAAGCATTGCCACTTCTCTACATGTAGTGGAAATCAATGGCGACGTACATGTTAAATCTCTTGCACAAAATCCTCAAATAGATTTTATTATTTAACTCATAGGTCGAATTGTTTGGTAAAAAAGCTCTGTTCTGCTCTGGACGAAAAACTAGCTGCAATCTAATTCTGATGTGTGTGCAATGAGGCCGTGTTAGCTCTGTGCTAAAGCTACCTGCAGCTTTATGTAAATATGTGTGCAATGCAGCTGCATTTAGCTTTGTGCCAAAACTACCTGCAGCTTTATGTAAATCTTTGCGGAATAAGGCTGCATTTACTCTTGTATCAACAACGAACAGCATCTTTATGACCTGTAAAGGGCTAAAAAAAATCCTGTTTGGAACAAATTTCCTTATGAAGCAAGCGTTTATGCGCTCCCGTTGCAGGCACGTCAGAGCGGGTGTGCCTGATCACAGGCAATGTAGACGCCATCATCACAGTGCTCACTTTCGTCATGGAGAAAGTCAAAGAGAAGCCAGACCCCAACGCAAAGGCAGATTTTGACGGCAAAAATTCAGCAGATCGGGAAAAACAGGTGAGACACAAGGCTGACTGGGGGTTCTTTGTGTAGTGTGGCGAGGCCTACACAAAGGTGAATAGGTTTAGATTTAGCATATTAACCTTTCTCGTTTGTGGGTCATTTATTTGTAAGGGACTGTCGGGACTACGATTTATGGACTAAGTTGAGTATTCACTGTTCCAATTCAAGATTTTTCGCTGCATATTAGTGAATTTATTTTTAGTGTTCTTGAGTACTGTTCATCTCGTGCTTTGAATCTTCAATTGAATTAATAGCTGCACAATATGTCTTAATTACTTATGTACTTATAGAGTATGAGAAAAATAAGCTGTTTTCATGTTCATAATTGGTAGATAATCTGATACATTTTACTTAGGGATATATTATTGCGAGGAGTTTTTTTTTTAGACAGATACTCTTTTCTAATTGAACATTCAAATCCTTCTCAACTGGGCATATACAAATCATTCTCACCTGGGCTTCTACAAATCCTTCCCAACTGGGCATATCCAAATCTTTCCCAACTGGGCGTATCCTAATCCTTCCCAACTGGGCATATCCAAATCTTTCCCAACTGGGCGTATCCTAATCTTTCCCAACTGGGCATATCCTAATATTTCCTAACTGGGCATCAGCACCATACATTCTATGTAGAATGTTTAATAAACACAAAAACTGCTTAAAATATCACAATGACTTATATTTTCGAGGTGAGATTATGCGAACGATTTCCTGACATCTTGTTTCACAAGAGAAATTATGAGAAATGTTTCATTATTTTCAAATACCTCGACATGACTTGTGAAATTACTAGGGCAGTTTCTTTTGGATACTCGTTTCACATCAGAATAGAGGGAGCCTGCTACCCTGCGTCAGAGATGTGGGCGAGATGTTGGCACTAACATTTTATTGCTTGCCTTTGCTGTTCAAGTTCTGGGTCAGTACGCTCTGTGGTAGTGGTGATTGTAACTATCATCTGGATGTGGAATAGAAAAGAAAATGGTGACTCGGCCCAGACGAGTGGTTCATTCTTGGGCTTTGCAATTTGTTGCAATGCATGAAACAACCTTTTAGAGTGCGAGGGTCTTACGAGTTGGTGCATCTTACACTCGCACGTGAGTACTGAACATCACGCTTTCTCGTAGCAAAGAAGATCCCTCGTGTAGTGTGAGCCCCTCAGGGGGCATAGAATAAGCCATAGGCAATAATGTTAGGTTAGTTTACCTAAGTTTGTCTGTCAGTCTGTCCTATGCTATGGAGACTGGCATCATCTGAGGGGCACTGTCAAGTTACCTCAGCCAGGCCCTCGGGACTGCTATTTTTCGTGCCCACTTAACTTCTTTCCACGTTCATACCTTTGTTACTGATTATTCTTCACCTTTTCTTCCACTTCCTACTTAACTTGCGGGTTCTATGCGCAGAGAATCTTGTGTGGGAACACAACTGTGCATAGATTCCTCGTTTTCAAAAATTCATCTGATAGGTCCTTCCTTCTTGATCTCTTTAGATCACATTTCATATGGTTAAGGAATTTCTAACACATTTAATAATCTAATCTAATGTGTAGTGAGGGTACATCTAACGTGTTAGCGCACATGCAAGTACTGAACATCATGCTTTCTCATGACAAAGAAGAATCCTCGTAGCCTGTTAGCATATTTAACACGCCCTCTGGTACTGAACATCACACGTTCCGTCCTGGTAACTGAAAAGGTCATGCCATTTCCACACCCGAGTCTCGACGAGATTGAGTCCTGTGATTGGTTGACAGCTCAAGATCCTGGTACCGAACAGCACAGCCGGCATGATCATTGGCAAGGCGGGTGCCTACATCAAGCAGATCAAGGAGGAGAGCGGTGCCTACGTGCAGATCTCCCAGAAGGCCAAGGACCAGAGCTTGGCAGAGCGGTGTATCACCATCATAGGTGGGGGGTGTGCTGTTTGTAGGGCCTCAGTATTAATGGGACTTTGATTTTACCTCAAAATCTCATTAAATTTATGATATAATCATATGATATTTATGATATTTTATCCTTGTTTTTAATTTCCGCTATAAAAACTTGTTTTTAATTTTAAAAGCAATAAAGATTTGTTTTTAATTTTTTAAAGCAATAAAAATTGCGTTTTTGACGATTTGGTTGCAGGTGGGGGCTTTAATTAAAAAAAATTATAATAAATATGCATGGAATTATATTTCTAGTTTATTGGAAGATTTTTGAGGGAAAAGAGCTCATAAAACCTTGGAGGTAACAAACTTAAATCTCCCCCTGGTTGTCTGTACATCGGCTGAAGGCTGTGTTGGGGGAAGAGGTTGACTTCGCAGCAGGAAGGATGGTTTTCCCCCTTACTGTTCTGTGCTTGCTTGATGAACAAGGTGTATAGATGGAGTGCAAAAGAGTACTTTTTCTGCTGCGATACCTGAAGTGTTTTATTATTTAAAATGCCTTAAGCGGGTCAGTGTATTTGCTGGGATGTGAAATAAAGCAGCACCATATCTGTTCAATAGGAATAATGCTGAAGCAATAATCCTAATAAACATGTTTGCAAGTTGATCCCATTTTCGAGGGGAGATATTTTACATATTTTTTATGTTATACCTATTGTTCGTGCCAGTGGGATTTTAGCAAAGGTATAATCTCACCTGGAATGTGCACACTGAGAGGCTTGTTTTACCCTCTTGAAGCGGGCTTGTTTCTATGACCTTTGAACAACGAAAACAAAGATATGTTATATTTCCTGGGTCACCAAACTTTCTTATTCGTCTTGAATCATTTTATGCAAGCATTCACAGTGCCGTGTTAGATGACAAGTTACACTGCCGTGCAGCCAGTGACGCTGAGAACACGAAGAGTGCGGCGCTCATGGTGCTGGCCAAGATAGTCGAGGACCCGCACTCGGGCACGTGTCTCAACGTCAGCTACGCGGACATCAACGGACCCGTGGCCAACCCCAACCCCACGGGGTCGCCCTTCGCCAACACACCCATGGCCCCACACTCCCCCAACGGGTCTTTCCACCAAAACAACAGCGCCCTCACAGCAGCAGCTGCTGCCGCTGCTGGAGGAGGTGGTGGGGGAGGAAGCATTGGTAAGTTCTTCTGCTTGGGAATTGTTGTTACTGGTTGAACCTCCGAAATTCGGAAGTTTTTCATAATCCTGAGGTTATTTTTGGCAGGTTGAACCTCTCAAATTCGGAAGTTTTTGCTTTCGGTTGAACCTCTGAAATCAGGATGTTTTTATTGTACCAAGTTGATATCTCAACTGCACATTACACCTCTCAAGGGTTCAAAACCCGGCGTGTTCGAGCGAGAAGCTCTCTTACGCTCTGCGGGTTGCAAGAATGAGCTCTCTGAGTGTAGGAGTAACTCCCTCTGACGAAAAGGATCATTTCGCCCTCGTGTGCGATTGGAACGCTACTGTCGCTCATACAGGATTTATTTGCAGCGAAAATGTATAACATGAAATAAAAAGCAATGTGTATTTGTATATATATATATTTTTTTTTTTTTAATTCGAGTTCGCATCGGAGTTATAAAATTATCTTCAACTTTATCAAGAAACAACAAGAAACCATTACTTAGAAACACTTAGTAATTTTTCTATAAAATTGTTGGAATTTTTTCTGATTGTAATTATTGTCTGTGCTGTATTATACTATGGCTGTGACAGTTGCCTATAAGAGAGATTTTCCTAACACTTCTTTCCGTATATTCTTTTGGTGAAGTTTCTGGAAGGGCGTAGTGTTTGTAAAAGCATGAAAGCATCCATGCGAAAAACGACTGCAATTAGCCCGGGAACGAATGCGAAGGTAAACTTTAAAATAAGATAAGATCAAAATGAGGAGGGAAACAGCAAGGCAGCGACGCCACGCACCGTCGCAGGACCGTTTGGTTGCTGGCTTTGTCTCCCGTTACTCTTAATCAGTATTTTAGAAGAGAATACTTCAGGAAGCCGCGCTACATGAGCAAGTGTTGTATTTGGGGTGCTGAATATCTTACAGTATTAAATGAATGGTATCTATAAAAGTTGAACGTTGCATTCGATAAAATGAAATGGCAGATCGTTGGTTAACATAGTTTGTTTCTAAATAGTTGATTTCAGCGAAAACTATGAGAATCATTGATGATTTGTTATATACTTTCATAGGGAAATACCATTCGATTAAAGAATAAATAAAAACCTTTTGCCGGGATACACACACCACTGTATGAGTATATATAATACTAAGATTCTGATTACTTACTTGCTTATTTGATTGTTCTTTTGCTTGCTTGTAACCGTGCGTTCTTCAGTGTATCATAGGGCAGGAATTTAAAACTCTTCTCTGAGTAATTAAATGAGGATTTTTCTATTGTATCATGGTTACCGTTCATTTGGACTACATGGAATGAATTTTTTTGGGGCTTCGGATATCTGTTGAGAAATAAGGAAACTCACTAGAATCTCAAACGGGACTTTAACAATGGTGACCCTACCAGTTATGGATGGCTTAGTATTCATTAGTATGCCTTGATCAGTTTCAGGTCTGGGCAGCCTGTTGGGGGGAGGTGTGAATCTCACCCTGAACCTGTCCTCGGCCTTCCCCGGAGGGGGTGTGGGCAACCCCATCATCACAGGACAACTACTGGAGCACGTGCGCTCCGTGTTGCGAGGTGCAGGCTTCTCTGAACACTCAGGTGGGGACGTAGTGCGGTCTGGTGCCTTTACTCGAGTGCCTCCAGTCGGTCATGGCTGAGTGCAGTGCGCGGGCTGGTGATGCCTCATAGGAGTTCTGCTCTAGCATTTGTCATACTAAGTGTTCGCCATGGTATAAAAAAAGACACGTAGGTTCAAATAAGACCTACTTTTCTCTGCACAGGCACCTCTCGTCAAGCTCTGATGTCATTGCTACGTCATTAGGGACCTGTGTCACACAGCTGCCAGGGATACGAGAATAACGCGGGAAAACATTTGCCGACATCTCTGTGTATTTTACGCTCAGTTGCAATTAAAAATTCAAGCATTATTGGATTCAAAAAATATTAGTAATACACAAACGTTGAGGCATAATATTTAATTAAAGACCTTTTTATTACAATATGCATGTTTATTCTGAATAATTGTATTAGGGTTGATGAAACCGCCACATCCCAGATGCTCCCCCGTACTGTGCCCTCGTGAAGACTGAGAGGAAGGTAAATCAAAACCTGTGTTGCAGCTGATCCGCAGTCTGTTTTAGACTAGGTTTGTGTGACGTCACTGTAACGTCACAGATTTTTATGACGTCTTCTTGGACCTTTTTTCGAATGAAATAGTTTGTCTTGTCTGTACTGATGTATTCACCGTCAGTGAGTTCCGTGCCTGCTTGTGTGTGAGAGGGAGAGCGGTATGATCAACAGCGTAAACTTCTTAATAAATGACTGAAGTTCATTCGAATATGTACCCTACTCACCACGCTATTTTTTTTTAAATTAACTAGTATTTTTTAATGCAAAGGGTGGACGAGCTTTATTGGGGATTGATTCTTCTCGTTGCATTTTTCCTTTTGTTCAGTTCACCTACCAATAAATCTAAACCGCTCTCCAAGTATATACATTTACCCCTTTAAAACCCAGAGCATCCTATGGGGAAGGTAGAGGCAACTTCACTGCACATATTCGTGAGTTTGGAGCTATTTTTTCGTACAAAGCTAAATGCAGGTTTAGCACCAAAATAATTTCGTCGTTTAAGTATCATAAGTGGCAGTGTAGCCAGCGGCAGTAACACGTCTGATGGTCGCCAGGTGGGGAGGTGTGCGGGGCCATAGCGACCCTCATCAACTACGGCATCATAGGGCTGGGCTTGGGGCTCGGAGGAGTCCCTGGGTCAGGACAGGGCGCCCAGCACCTCATGCAGCCCCTCATGGGCTCGAACAGTGCAGAGTCGTACCACGGCGGCGGGGGCAACACAGGCGGTGTCAGCAACGGCAACAACGGACCTTTCGGTCCCATCGGCACGACCGTGGCGTCTGGTCTTAATTTGGGACAGGGTTTGGGGGGACCGACGTCGCCGCAGCGACAAGTTGACCGGTTCGGAGCAGGAGAGTCGTACGATCCCTTCAGGCGGCAGTCTGGGGATACCAACCTTCCGTTGAACGCTAACTCCTTCGGACTTGGGACTCCGCTGAGGAAATCGCCCACGCCAGGGGACCTGGCCGCGGGGGGCGCTGCGGCCGATGCGGGCGCTGCTAAAGACGTCGAGATGGAAGTCGGCGAGCACATCGTGGGCGCCATTTTGGGGCCGGGCGGCAAGAACCTGGTCGAGATCCAGCATTTGTCAGGCACCGTGATCCAGATCTCCAAGAAGGGTAATTATGCCCCTGGCACCCGTAACAGAGTGGTGACCATATCGGGTCGCAGTGCGGCTGTGGCGCGAGCACAATACCTAATCGAGCAGCGCATATCTGAGGAAGAAAGCAAGCGGGCACGGCAGAACGCCATCATGACCTCCATGAACTGAGTACCCTACCCTCCTCCCTTCCCCCTCTGTCCCCCACTCCAACCACCACTACCACCTCCCTCCCCCCATGATCCTCGTTCACCCCTTCCCATGGCCAGGTGTTCTCATATCCCTGCTCCTCTTCACTGCATTTAAGAATACGTCCCATTTAGACTACTGAAATTTGGAGGCTCCTCTCAGCGTGTGAAGTTATTTCACGTTCATAGTTGGCTTTCATGGTGCGGCACTCGAAGTACCGTGTCTGCACCTCGTCGTAAACGTCATCCTGCCTCTGTCTCTCGCATCCCAGGGCGCGGTCCCGGCAACCATGACTCTAGATCGTCTTCACTTCAAACATGGTTGCCATCATCAGCCTACATTGTTCGCCTGCACTCCCATACGATTTCAATTTCGGTCGTTTACCTTCATCTAGCAGTTGCAATATGGAATCACTTGTCCCTTATTCTTTAATTACTTAATCAATCAATCGCCATTATTTCGATGTCGCCCGTGCCTCTTTTTAAGTTTTCATTCAATTATCGACTTCTCTTTCTTCCTTGACTCCAACGGTACGTCAGTACTTTTATTGTATGAGCCGTCAACCTCATTCTTGATGCAGACGTGTTTATCATCATCTAGAGTGTTAGCCGTATTTAAGAGTAGCTTGTCGCGCCCCTTTGGAGTCTTGTATTTTTCAAGAGCCCAGCGGTAGGTGTTTTAAGGTGGAGAATGTGTGACTTCATATATTCAGTAATATATACTATCTATCTATCTATTCCCACGGTTCCGTTAGCTTAGTAAGAGAGTTATTCTTCATGTAAAGTTTGGCTTTGAACAGAAGGGGCCTGCTCGGCTGACGAATTGTTGATTTCGTTTTAAGCATCGATACGAAGCCTAGCCCGCTTTCTCTTGGGGTGTTCTCTTGTTGTTGAGTTGGATCTTTTTAGAGTGACCTATTGTTTTTTGTTTTTAATGTAGTTTATGTTGACAACGTGTTTACGATCATTTCTCATTCAACATCTGAAGTAATCATTGTGTTAGTCCTTATTACTTGTGTCGGCACCACCTTCGCTTCCCGTTGGCCATTCTCCCGCCCTGTTTTCTTTCTCTCTTACTTTTTTAAAATAATTTAAGGGCGTTTTGCACACCAATGGGCTGCGTTTCATAACAAACTTTCATTGTAGGTAAAGACTACATTCGTACCTCCGCGTTGTATCAGCAACGAACGTCAAAGAAATAAAGTGAGCTTGGTTAAATTTAGACTATTTATCAGATACGATTCTGACGTATCTTTTGTTAATTGTTAAATTTTGGTACAAAATCTTCGTCGTGGAATCATGCAGTAAGTACTTTATTTTTAAAACTGCTGGAATATATAGTTCAGGGTCAACCCTGACTTCTTTTCAAGTGTTGTACAGTGCTGCGCTGTCTCATACACCTGTTCCGGATGACCGACCGTTCTGTTGTTCGTGACATTTTGATATATTCATTGTAGAGATTTGCGTCGAGTTTGGTTTGGGGGGAACTGGTTTACGTTGAGGAGTGTGTTCACTTAGTACACCTCAATGCAATTCTCGCACACACTACGCGAAATGGAGGGCCGTTTCGCGCCTGAGGTAGTGCTCAAGTTGGACTGCTGGTGGTGCCGACGCCTCTCTATACTTTTTATCCCTCATCAAAACAAGTCAGCCATTGCTCATGGGAAATTAGCGCATCTCCATCTACTTCACCATTGTATATATGGAGAGAGAGATATTTTTTGATCATTTCAGTGTACATAAAGTTCATTCCTTTCATTTCCACAGTTGTTCATTTTCAAATTTTACGAAGTGGCACTGTTGTGAAGTTCTTTTTATCTCGTGATTAAGGCAATATTATATCTAGTTAGCCACATCAGCAAAAGAAAAAGCTCTTTAATATAGCTGTTCGCTAGTCTGTCCTTTATTCTATGGAAGTTTTTTGAGATGGTTGCAATTTGGCGAAACTTTATTATTGACTCCTAGATAGTACTAGAAATGATTACTTTGTTGACAATATAATCAGTCTATGGTGAGCTGTCTTAAGGTAATTGAACGCTCGTGTTACTAGGAGTAGATAGTAATAGACGTAGTGTTTAGCTCTTAGTGGTGGCCACAATTTAAGCAACACTCAACGCGGCCGAGTGGCTTTCATTGGAAGCTAGGCTTCGCGACGAAAATTTTGAAGGTTCAAATCGTACTTTATTTTCATAAGGATGCTTCTATTCAGAGTTTATGGCCATCTTGTGTGTGTGTGCTTGTTGTTTTTAAAGGGCGCTTCACACGATCAGTCAATGTCTGAAGACAGTTGTGAAAGTCTCCCAAATATGGACGTCGAATGCTAACTTTGCTTTGGACGTCAAGAATAGAGCGGAAGTTAGCATGCAGTGCCTCTATTGGGGTGTCTTCTGACGGTCTTCAGACATTGACCGATCGTGTGAAGGGTTTTTTAGGGTGCGCACACGCAGCATATATCTAACCCTGTCGGAACGTTTTAGGAAGGGTTGTTATGGTGAAATTTAATGCATCACGATTTTTGTTATTAAACTACTTTGTCTCAGTAGAATATCTGGTTCTCATACTCCATCGTTGGTGGTAGCGAACGAACGCTTCCACTCCTAACAATCACGTTTTGCTCTCTATTGTTTTTACATATGCAACAGTTTTCCACGTATTCTTTATTTACTTCACAACACAAACTTATTTACTTCGAACTTTGCACATTATGTTTCCGTAACCTGATCTAAGATCTTAATAGGAAGTATTTTTAATTGTCATCTACATTTGGTATTCTCCTATATTGATATAATACTGACACCTTCAGTACGTCTCACCGAGATATAGGTGTTCGCTGGTGAAATAATCTGTCAGTGTAAACTTTAAATTCTAAAAAATCGTTATAAAATTAATAATTCTGGTTGGGCTCAATTTTGTAAACTTGGTCTCGAGTCGAGACAGATTGGTTTTAAAGTAATAACCCCGTAGCCAGCGGTCGTCTCGTCTGAGAGATCCCGTTTTGCGATCCTTGCGATACCGGCCCGTTCACACTGCTTGTGGAATGAGGGTGGTGTTCCTCTTTAATTTGGCCATCGTTTGAGACAATTTACTTGAGCCGTCGTCATTCAGATCAGGTTTATTGCATGTCTTCCAACGTTGTGAACGAAGCCACTTTTCTACGTACGTCGACTCGTGGGGAAATTGAAAATCGTGCGAATACGTAGGACTTTTTCCAGGGAATTATGAATCCTTGTTTTTAAAAATGCTCATATTAGTTTTCATTTCTCGCGGAAAAAAAACGAAGAGCTCGTCAGTTCATTTTACCACCACAACGACCCAGTTATGTTTTTTATGCGTTTACCGTTGATGGTCCATCCATTTCATACATCTTACGTCTCTATTACACACACATGCTTGTATCACTGTAATCGGTGGGTAATAAATGTTGACGCTACTGCATCTTTGCGTTGTCATTCTTACCTCTAACCTGCATTTCATCCATCTCCTTGTAATAATGCCTCATCGAATCACACACTGCCACGTCAGTAGCGATGGCTTACTAGAGCCTCGCGGATAAAAAACTAAGCTCTGGTGTAATGTTTTCTTCTTGAAAACAGCTGCTGTACTCAAAGTAATGTTAGATGTGAAGCGCTCATGTTCTGCCCTGAGTTGCGGGTGTCTCCAGGGCTGGTCAAAACTGAATCTCACTGACGGGTTATGAGCCGTCTGCCTCTCTGTGTCACTGGGACTGACAGGAAATCTATAAGCCCTAGTTTGGTGGTGCTTGTTGTGTCTTTCGATGTGGCAGTGCCATCCCGTTTCCATTCCCCAGATCAAGCTATCTCACCGACGTCACCACTGAATTAGATAATTTCACTGTCATCAACATGGCCTACTGTCGCTAGAAGTCATTGCCAATTTTGAGTTTTCTCGCGAAGCTAATTAAGAACAACACAAAATCGTGCGATGTCTTCGAACAAAATTTTGCTGCGAGTGGGGCATGAGCAAAGGTACGAGTGTATCGGCCAAATTGGACTTGATGGTGAAAGTTTCTTGATTTCCGTGTGTGGGTGAAAATGATTTCAAACTGTTATCAAATGCCATGTATGAAATGTCAGAGATCTCAGCCTTGAGATACTCGCGGAGAGCTGAAATATGTAACCTGGGTTGTCAAATGTGAAGGAATATTGTCATTAATATTCGTTACAGTGCAATTTATGTACATTCAGTGTCGTGCCCAGTGAACCTTTGTTGTTGACTGTATAATTCATTTGGGGCGGCTCTGCTCAATAACTATCACACAACAGCACTGCCCATCTTGTCTTCTATTGACGGTATCGTCTCCCTCACCTGTGGACCGCGTGAAGTCTCCTGTCGAATTACGCCACGTTTCATACTGCAGCTCCAGTTTTTGTCCTGTCATGTGTACCGTGTTGCTCATTTTAAGTCGGACTTTCTTAAATCTCATTTATTTTCACTCGTTGAAAGATTGCATGATATTATTATCGGTGATCGTTTTATACTCTGGCCCAGGCAAGGTGTGGATCGATCACCCCTGCAAATGGCAGCTCTGTTAGAGTAGTCTGAGGTTCTTTCCCGTTTTTTTCCGTGTGTGAAATTCCTGACCTACGGGAAGACTTAAAACACGCCGAGTATATCTCCGGTGTGGTGCCATGAAGGCAGACGTTTTTTGCTCTACAGTTTTTAAAAGTCGAAGTACTTAATGAATGTAGCTTGTGTACCACATCCATAGTACTTTAGAGCCAACGTTCTTTGTGTGAGAGCGGCTCGTCGTAGCCGCGAGTTATTGAAGCTCATCTTTTTATTCTTTTGGTAATTCGTGGTGATTCTTCGCGGCCAATTCACGAGCTGAGGAGAGGGCTTTACTCTGGGGTTCTTGATGACATTCGTTTTAATTTTTAGGTAAGAAACGCGGAATGTTCTTCCCTTGTTTTCTATGGGTCGTTACCTTATGCTCTGGAGGGGTTTTCTGTCTGTTCAAAGCTTGCGGCTGATCTTGATCCATTTCAATACATTTTTTGCCATCATAGTTTTTTTTTACATTTGGTTTCGTTCCTAGGACTCGAACCTGAAAGCTTCTTTCTGAACGATGCCTATGATGTTTGTCTAATTTCAAAATTTACTTCCCATGTTGACGGATTTTTTATATAAGTATTCACGATGTAATGTACATATATACCCCTCGTATAGTCTAGTGTCTGTCGTTGCCGGTTTGCCATGTTGCACAGGGAACAGCTGGTATGGCTTGCAAAGAGGTTTTCGTTCAACGCTTTGACTTTTTATCTTTTTTCTTGTCTTTGCACTGACGCTACCGGTCATTCGTGATGGCGACAGCATGGACGCAGGAAGAGAGAGAAAGAAAGAATTGTCCTCATTGAAGGATTCCTCTCGCTGTTCAATTAAAGTTCAGGAATTAGTGCAGCAGTAAATATCAATGCTCGAGACTTGACAGTGTTCGTATTCTGTCCAAAATCATCAAAGTTTGCTCTTCCAGCTCTGATGTCTTGCTCTTCTCAGCTACTGAAGGTTACAATTGATGCCCGAAGTCAGAGGGAATAATTCCGTTTCAATACTCACGTTGCTGTATTTGAACACGGGATGAACCTTGTATAGGTATTGGTAGTTCGGGCCGTACTGGCTTGGAGATTATCAACAACTCGGGTGTTGAGGTCATATATTCTAGTGTCAGGTGGACTTGCACACTCCAAGGGATTGGTGGAAGACAAGGGGAAGGAGACACACATACTTCGTTAGTCGAAATGGCTGCAGTAATTTTGCTATTAGAATATCTTACGTTCGTTGCTTCTGGATGACCATACTGTCTTTCCTCTTCTCTTGTTTTATGTTGTACTAAGGTAGCAAACGTTTTATCAATGAAATTCATGCAACTCTCTTCGAGTGTCATGCTGACAGAACTCACAGTTGAGGAATTTCTGTTAGATCCTGACGGGTTTTAGTTAGAGAGAAAGCTGTGTGGTGTGAAGTAAGGACGTCTATATGAGGGTCATCAACCATCCTCATCTTCACCACCACCACCTTCATCATTGTTCCACCACTGCTCGTCTCCTCAGTGAGTAAACCTAAGCCTCGCCCACGCCTGAAGACACCACTGACAAGCATCATGCATCACACTCTTGTCTTCTCGCGGCAGTCCTGCAATTCATTTGCTTCCTCTCTCTCGAGTCAAAACGCTGGCGTTTTGTCAGACCGAGCCCTTCGTGATCCATGTCAGTGGCTGTGCTCGTCAGTGGTGACTCCTGGAGTGAATCAAGAGCAGTACGCTGCGGCCAGTGTGCCAGTCCGACTTTTTGACATATTCATGATGTTCATTCATCTCTTCTGCTGCTGCTATTGAATTTTGACATAAATTCATTCGATTAATTCTTCCTATTTTCGTCTTCTCTGCATAGAGACCTCGTACTCGCTCTAGTATAATTACTTAAAATTACTTTTGTTGTTATCTTGTTTTCATCGTTCTAATGTATTAACTGCTCCTTTGTTTCTAACCGTTAAACTTTAAGTAGCTTCGTAGGCGAATTTTATGAGCTGTTGTGTTTTAT
This sequence comes from Orchestia grillus, assembly GCA_014899125.1. NCBI lineage: Eukaryota > Metazoa > Arthropoda > Malacostraca > Amphipoda > Talitridae > Orchestia > Orchestia grillus. Next base: position 18,649 of record VOMN01060973.1, read on the forward strand.
CTGTGAAATACATTTATGACGAGCATATTGTTGTAGATATAGACTGAAACTTTATTGTCGTTTTTTGCTGTTCGTGTTGACTAACCGAGGTTTCTCCCGTCAGGTCCGGACATCGCCGCGGGCGTTGGCTGAAAATCGCGGTAGGGGCAAACTCAAAAGGGTTTCCTTCACATTTTTAAAGACTTTTCTCCGTGCGTACCGCAGCCGTTAGCCGCCGAGCATTGTGCATACGGTGACATCTGCGTTGGTCGTTTGAAACATGTTCGATGCAAGATGGTAGCCGTGACAGATATGAATTTTGCATCCGCGCGTTAACAACAGGCACGCCTCTCGTAGTTCCAAAGCACGAAAATGCCGGACACTCCTCCACTCGTACATTCATATGCTTTCATAGCGCAGCTGGTTGTTCCTCATGTTAGGGTCAAATGAAGAAGCGACGTTTTTACCCAAAAGTTCTTTTGATGTAGGCAACGCGCCGTTTTTTTAGCTATCATCGACCGCTTTGGAACCCATTTTGTAGATGATTCATTTACATTCATCGGTTTTCGCTGCTCTGTCTGCAACGTATGCCCATCGTCCAATTTCAATTCCGCCATCAGTTTTATTCATAAATTTTTCGGTCAGCCCACTCATCTCACCGTCGCTCTATAGCTGCATCTGGAAGTGCATTCAACTATTTATCTTTTTTTTAAGAACTAATTGGAAGGTTACGCAACTGACTCGTCTAGCCATCAGCCTCAGTGCAATTGCCTTGCTGTCTTTTGGTGTCGTAAAAAAATCATATTCCAAACGTCTCAACCTCATGTGGCAGTTGAGAAGCCGTGTTTCATTAAAATCTATGTTTGTTGAAACGGAACTTTCTGTTAAGCCTTAACAAATTCGTGACCATTTCACTGAATGGTTCATTCTTAGCAGCTGAAATTGGCCTTTGAATTGATGACGATACACCTTGCAGAGCAAGGTGTATCGTACGGTACAGAGTAATTGTAACAAGCATCTGCCATGCTCTAGCAGCAGGGTGGACCGCTGCTACCGAGACCTCATACGCAAGCGGATGTTGGTTTAGAAAATTGCGCTCTAGGGACGGGAAGTTTAGACCGCTCCTGTTTTTTCAAAAGATGGATAAGTCTACGATTTCTCTCGCGCACGCAACTCAGCAGCAGACCATTTCTCTTGACCAGTAGCCTGTAGGTTGAGTGGCTGTCCTTCTCATGCGCTGGCACGCTAAGCTGTGCAGGTTACGTTTTGCATGTCTTCGCCTCAATTCATCTTTAATATTTAGTTCCCGTTAAGTTCACTTTGTGCTGTTGCAGAATATTTTGACAATATATCTATATTTTTCGAGCGTTGCGTTTTATTCTACCCTTTTTAGAACAAGCAACGGGATTAAATAGTGTTATTTTCACGGGATCTCGTTGTCTGTCGGGTTTGACTCGATATACACATGTTTTGTCTCGATATTGATGAACCTCGCATACCCATGCATGCAAAAACGTGTTGTCATTGTCCTATACTGTCATTTACAATATAAATCCTATATTGTGGGCTCCATGGTGCGGTGGTGAACGTGATGGCCTCACAGCCGAAAG
>VOMN01061004.1:0-10389 GCA_014899125.1 Orchestia grillus
CATTGGGGAGAGTGAGGGCAGGGGGAGACATGTACTCATTGGGGACAGTGAGGGCAGGGGGAGACATGTACTCATTGGGGAGAGTGAGAGAAGGGAGAGGCATGTACTCATTGGGGAGAGTGAGGGCAAGGGGGGAGACATGTACTCATTGGGGAGAGTGAGGGCACGTCTTCCGAATACAAATGTGATACAAGTCTGATTACTTAAAGCGGAGTACCGGATTAATTTAAAAAAGAAGTTCCTAATGACACAAACACGTGAAGTCAGAATTCCTAAGTTAAGGTAAATATTCTTACAAAATATCGAATAATACATATTCTGCCGGATTCTGCGACGTTAAAGAAATGTCCAAAATATTTCATGGAGCTATTCCCTTTGCATTTCTTTAATAAATCGGGAAATTTCAAATCAATCTTTCTTGGCATTATTCGCACCGTAAACATATACTGATTATATTGATATAAATACAAATGCAGGAATTACAGTGGAATTCTCTAAATTTGACCAAAAATCAGATGCGTTGTACTACGCATGCAGTGAGTCAGAATTTGCGGCTGAGGAAGACGTATTCTATTGAATATAGATCAAGAAGTTATTTTTCTTTATTTGCAATACTAGACTGAGCTTCATACTAAGTTTTATAAAAATACTCGTATTCAGAATCAAGTAGTGATCAAATGACATATAACGATATAATTTAACCTAAATGATCTTTATTACCTTTCACAATACGGACAGGTCTGAGCAAAAGGGCAGGGTGGGATAGGGAAAGGAGCAAAATAAGAGACATTAACCAAAATTTGAGACATTAACCAAAATTTAAAACAGTTTGAGACATTAACCAGAAATTTAAAAAAAATTTGCAATGGATTTTCAAAAGTCTGTTCAATAAATGCCCCTCACTTTAAAAGTATATTCTCAACGTTTTAAAGGAAAAAATCGAGGAACTTCAATTAAACCTTTCTGTCAAATAAAATTGATCTGATTAATTTCTAGTCTGGAAATTTTAGTTTTGAATAAACCAAATTATATAGGCTGGCAAAAATCTCGAGTTTCAATCAAATTAATTACTTAAAATAGACATTTCGAGTGATGGTACACTCCACTCATTAATAGTATCTGAGAAATGAATGTAGATTTATAAATGCATACGAGTGGAATGCAATATATTAAAATTAATACACAGAATAAATATGAACCAACTATAATGTACCAACATTTTGGAAACTAACTTAATATTTCGAGTGGGGTTGAACAGGTCCTGTCGTTCAAGAGAGGTCTGTGTCTGTGAATCAAAACGCATTCTAATGTTCTTGAATCATAGGAAGATGTGGATGGTAAAATTGTTAAGTTCTTGTTTAACATGAGATGGTTCGAACTAAGTACGTGATCGCGACGGTCTCCTTATGGGATGGTCTCCCAGTTTGAAGCGAGATCCTCTTGTGTTTCACAACGAGCTTGTGCAGGTGACTAGTCTCTCTACATCAGGTGGCATCACACTGGCCACACGAATACCAATACACTTCATTGCTGCGAACACAGGGTACTATCCTTTGTACGGAATAGGCTGGCTGTCAGGGTACTATCTTTTGTACGGAATACGCTGGCTTTCGTGAAATTGTTCCCGAAAGCAAACCGTATTTCAACTTGGGGAGTGAATAGAATTATCCCTGTTTTGAGTCTTTGTTGTAATTACGTTGTTCAAGTCCCGTCTAATGTAGGGAATTGAGAAGGCAATAGTCTTTTTAGGAACAGTAACATAAAAAGGGTGATTAGTAAATTTAGAGTTCATAATTTCTCTGAAGCATTTTTCAACTAAGGATAAAAGGAAGCCAGTGAATGCTAAGACATTCCCATGAGAAATCCAACTTTGTGTTATAAAATTTCCAGTTAGAAATTAGTTTAAATGCACGATCCACCTAACATTGAATGAGACCAATCTTATACCCGTATTCAATTTTACTTCTATATTATATCCTTAGGTTGGTAAAATACGTTTTCAAAAGAAACCCATAGAAAATATATTTAAGTTTTTTTCGATAACAACTACAAAAATGGTAATTTCGAATTGTTCTGAAGTTGACAGGGCAATTTGATAGAGTTATGTTCGAAATTGAGATAGTTAAACGATTTCTAGCATTTTATCTGGAGCGAAGAAGGATAAAGTATTATTATAGCTTTGTACCGGCGTAAATCTGGTTTCAAGTCCACTGGAATTTTTTGTGATTAATAGCTTCAAGGATAAGATAAGAATATGTTTGCTGAAACGGGATAAACACACTCACCCCGTATGAACGCCGTCAAACTGTTTGTACAAATTACTATCGAATAATAAAAATTTGTTTCTAGCGCACAATTCACGAATTTGTTTAAATGTGAGATTATGAAATCCATTGAACGTAGATGAATCAAGGACGAATAGTTTTTCTTAAGTGATATAATTTTTTTGGTTGATATTTTCTCATTTTACCTTGAAAAACATTGATTGCAACGTTGCGTATTGGTATCAATGCGCTCTTCCTCCTCAAAAACTTTTTTGTTATTTCTTAACAAATTTTACTAAATAAAATTTGTCCCAATTTTCAAACTCAAAGCGAAATTTATTTAAGACCATTTTATTTGTTACCATAGCAGTTATTTTCAATACCGCATTATGGAGACCGATAACTTCGAGTGTGTAGAGCAGGTCTCGATCGAAGGATTCTATGTATGTACATCACCCGTGACGACAGCTCGAGTTTGCTCAACCACATGCCTGGCCTCAAAATAAGATTCACTTTGCTGAGTTTTTTTTAACACTAAAATAATAGAAAATTAAAGAAGTGAAAAACTTAGCTGTTCAGCTTGTGAAGGAAAAAAGTAAGAAATTTTTATGCAGAATCTTTAGGAATTTTGAACAGCAGATCCATCTCTACCTTAAGGAGTCTTCCTTTGCTGGGGTTGCAGTGGCAGTGACGGCACCCATGGTTGAGTGAGACGAGTTTTCATAACACTACGTGACATCAATTGTTTGTTCCGGGTATGTGCGTTTAAACCTCCTAACTCCTGCTATTACTAGCCTATCGAAAATAACCTTTATTCTTGTGAACTTTTGCTTATGCACTATCCGCATTATACTGATATTATGTTTGACACCGGCATTACATTGCAGAAAAGCAAGGTTTAAATTCACTGGTTTGACTACGGAAGCAAAGTTCGAGCATTCAAATTTGTTTTCATTTTGTTTAGTCAAAAATGGAATAGGAATTTACGGTTTCAATTAACCTGCGAACGAGACAGAAGTGTAATTTTGTTACGAGTGAAATTTGAGGAGAGGTATTCTTTCAATAGACCAACTTGTTACTTTTCTTTCATTGGTTGATAAAAAATAAAGCACACATTTTCCGTCAGCGTTTGCTGAAATAATCTGAATATAGAAAAAACCTTTTATCTCGGAGAAAAATGCTCGTCTAGATGATATAACTCCCTTATTTTTTTATGGCAAACTAGAGACCACATTTCTTTCGTTTTGTTTATTCACAGCCTAGAACAGCATAATATCAGGAAATGATGATTGCCTTTCCATAAGTTAGTTCAGAACTTGTCTGCTCTGCCCGCAACACTTAGCAGTAGTATTTTAAAAGCTGCTAAGTTTTGTACAAATAGAACCTTCTTATCGACACCTTAGTGTTGTCTGGAACAAGTTCAATGTCTGTTCGATATGTCGGGTAATGAGATAGATGACCTGCAGTCACATCTCGGGCCCTGAACTAAATTTGAAGATTGATTTCTTCTACTTGAAGCAATTTTATAACAGTAACAGAAGCTCAGCTTAAAGTAGTTTAAAAGAGAACCAGTAGCATTTTCATTTTTTGAAAATTATAAACTGAAATCAGACAGTCATCAATGTAACATGGTAAATTATCCCAAAAACATTTGATTTACCTTAACCTTTTCATTCCCGGTTGGGATAATAGAAAACATTAGTTCACTTGCAGAACAAGTGATATGAAATTCATTGCGCCACTGATGANAGAGGCCGCAAGTAACAGGCGAAGTGTAGGCACTGTGACGTTACAAATGTGGGGTAGGCGCCAATTGCACCCCAGAACTCCCACGTAAAATCTGTGGGACGCATTATCCCAACGGGAGTGAAAGGGTTAAGCCAGTTACCGCACACCGAAGTGTGGCTTGAGGTCCACAGAGCTTGTGCTCTGGAGGGACAGTTTGTGTGCCTGTGTGCGGTGCACATCGGCACTTGGTCGCCACAATAATTTTGGAAAAAAAATTAATGTCTTGTTAGTTCTTTGTGTAAATTTTCAAGCTACCAAATTATATTCATTGCCCTTCTTGTTAATTTTTAGCAAAAGTTCGTATTTTAGCAAACGCCTGTTAAAATAAAGAAGTGATAATTTCTGTTGCATACATTTATTACAACTGTTTTGGCAATGTAGATTAATTAAACATACGATAATTATGATACAAATAGCGGAGCGGAACTGTTCACAGCAGTTGCGGAGAAACGTTGACATAACACATGAACACTGATAATGTTCCTTGTCCAGCACAAACGAATATCCCATCTTTTTCCTCCGCTGTAAACTTCCTCAATTTGATGCCGATGAGTAATTTTAGTACATACAAGTATTAATCAATCAAGTCCTATTTGGCTCTTTACAACGTGGTACATTCACATGTTCTTGGAAATTTGATGATTCAAATGTACCGATGTCAATGAGGTCCATTTTACATAGCATTCAAACTAGGGATACGCCTGCCGGAACAGGCTCGCAATGCCGTGTTTATAAGGCGCCTCCGCCAGATCTGGGCCACATAGGTCGTCAATATCGACTCCGAAGAGCACTGTAAGAGTTCTTGAGCATAGCTTCCTCACACTCGGCCGTCGAGCGTTGACGTTGTGTGGTGATTCCTTCTCTGAACAGGGTTAGTGCTTATAACGTCATCGATTCATAAAGTTTTCGGAAGATCGAAATGGTTGATTGGCGTGCTGAGCCATGGTGAAGGCATTAACTTAATTCAGAATCGCAAAGGTGGTACGCAAAGGGAACCTTTGGTGAAATTTTCTGTAGTGCTGACGATGTAATGCAGTGTTTTATAGTAAGCACTCCATGCGGTACGAATGAGAAGCCTAGAAGATTATTCAAAATACCCTCGCCAAAAAAGTTCGTAAAGCTAAATAAGAGCAAAAGCTATTGTTCGGGAATCTTGAAACTAGTTTCATTCGAAAAAATTGCAATGGCCGGGATTTATGTAGTCACCTCATCAATTTTCGTCAATTTTAGGTAATTTACACAAATATTTTCTTAATCAATGACAATTCATGCCTGAAGAGTACCCGCCGAACATCTGAATTCTAGCCCTTTAATTCGCTAATTCTGTAACGTGAAGCAAAGACAATTCCTTTGTTCTTCTGATAAAGGGACTATATCATTTTAGGGAACTGTCTCAGATACGCTACCAGGTGCAGATAAGAGGCAACCCTAGGCCCGTTATCTCAGCCTCGAACACCCAACCAAAATATTGTAAAAATTCAGAATACCATTTTGGTCCTTACGGTGCTGGGACAGTCTCGACTCCGCCGCTCCCAACTGTATTTAATATGATCTAGAAATAATGGATTTGAAGTAATTCAACTCTGATAATAAAGCGGTTCTTAGGTGCCTAGAAATATTTCTTTTGCTTGGAGCATGTGCCCGTTCCGGTAGACATCTTTCCGTACACAAGGAAAATTTACGTAGAAATTCATTTTAAGATTCTTATACTCGCAGAAAATATTAATTTTCTTCCTTTAAGCGCTTCCAGCTCAACACCTAAACACTTCAGATGGAAAGAGCTTGAGTCAAACATCATCGTGCATGACGCTCTAGTTATAGTATTGCCTCTATGTACAAACATTACATAGGGCGAAACATGTTTAATCAAGTGTGTAGATTTATATAGTACACATGATTGATACTTGTCTTTGCAGTCACTATAATTTTTCAGTTATAGTTTTTAGATGGACAGGAGAAAAGAAAATAGAATCAAATAGATTAGAAAAAATAAAAGATACTTTAAAAAGTTTACGAACACTCTTCTTAAAACAGCTGCAGACGAGGGCACAAGTTTTGAAGGAATTATGCACGAGATCTGCGAGACTCGAGGTTTTGGGAGTCCAGTGCACCAGCTAATTAAAAGCTGTCCTGTTCGAGTAAAGTTTATACGCGGAAGAATATAGTTTAATTGATGAGCCCGAGTTCGACGTCGGAGAAAGAACAAAAATCAAATGCCGTAGCTAGTGTTCCCAAACGAACAAAAGCCGTAATGAGTGTTTGTCAAGAGAACAAAGGCCGTTGCTAGTGTTTCCGAAAGAACAAAAGTCGTAGCTAGTGTTCTCAAAAGTTCAAAAGTCGTAACTAGTGTTCCCAAAAAAACACGAGCTACTCCAGAAAGCTGAACTCGCTCTTATGAGAGTATCGAACGCTTAGACTAGTTTTCTAGTTAACCTAGCCTTCTAGTTAGCCCAGTTTTCTAGTTAGCGTAGTTTTGACTACATTTTGAACGGAGCGCTGCTGGAGGCAGTGATTTCATTTTTTATTTTGAATGTTAAAACCTCAATAGAATTTCTCGCGAACGAAGAACTAATTTAAATTTTGGAAATACTTTAGCCAAACGATCGAGTCTACGGAATGAATGGATAGCCAAGGAGTTTTCTAGGGAGATTTGTTTAGGAAACAGTTTCCTTTTTTAAAACACTGAAAGAATCATTCTCGCTAATATTTTCGGACTGAAAATATGTAGTCAAAGAAAACTTCAACGAACATGTTTTGAAGTATTATAGCAGGGCTCTGATCTGAAAATACTCATCCGTTTTTATATTGTTTCTGTGGAACATGGAAGAAATATTCCGCACTTATTTTCAAAACAAGCATTTGCGTTTTTTCGTTTTTTATTTTCTTTAAGAGCAGTTAAAGCATTTGGTGGAATGTAAAAGTATCATAGGAATGAAATAAATTTACAGTACAGTTGCAGTTTCGAAGCACGTGTAAATTATTCCAGTAGACGACGAGTAGCAATCATTTGTCCCCTATGACATCCATAACGTGGCTAGCTACACTTGTGAAGTATTAAAAATTTAAAACCATAACCTGTGGAACTGAAATTACACCAAATCTTAATGTGTACAAAAAAGAATGTTTAAAATGAGCAGATGGGTACTGAAGAGACGCTTCCACGTCTACTCCCCCGATCGTTGTCATACAATTTACGTGAGACGGAGGAGAATGGAAAGATGAGGGAGATTTACATGAGCAGCTGTCAATTCTTAAATATTTCAGGATAAAATGCATTGTGTTTTTATTTCTACTCGCAATATACTTAAATAGTAGTAGTCGTGATTAGGCTCAAAGTTGTGCTTCGTATCAGAGTGTTTTTATTTAAATGCTAGTATTGTATTTTCAGTGCCGATGCAATCACATTATTTTAATTCAAACCTGGGGTGAACTTGACAAACAGTTGGTTGATGCACGTATTTTATGCCAAATTTTTAATGAATTGGCATTTGTAAACAGTGAGAAGTGTTGTTTTCATTTTTTTCGATGCCCCACTACTCTTGAACCAATTAAAAATCTATGTAAATAAATTTATGCGCTTGGCAGTTATACTCTACATCATTTTCAGGTTGAAAATGAGAAATTGATTGACTAAGAATTGAATCTCTAATGACTCGATAGTTACATCAACCTTAAAATTTCAGCCCTTCTTAAAGTACTTATATTCATAACCTTTAAGTGAATGAGATAGGGTCATCCCTAATAATTTCTATGTCGAAATAAATTCCGTAAAGCTTGACAACCTAAGCTTGAAAATTTCCCTGCACTCGACTTGAAATATTTCTGATAAGGTTGATTTCTGAATCAAGTACTTCTTGATTCTTAGTACTTCTTTTAATTTTTTAGAGCAATAAAAATAGCATTTTTAAAGATTTGGTTGCAGGTGGGGGGCTTTATTTAAAAAAAGTACTTCTTTAATGAAATATTGTGCAGTTTTTCGAGACTAGAATTTCTCCAGAACTATTCTTTTTCCGCAGATGCTGTCATCACGTCCTCTGGGTGCTTTGCTCCTCCTGTGCGTGACGTCAGCGTCTCTAAGTCGTGGGGCTCTCGCACTGGACACAAGTCAGTCCGCTCCCACTGTGAGCGGAAAAGTGGTGGTTGTGAGTGGTGGTTACCCGAACGAAAATAGTGTAGATGGGATTCATGGAAGTCCAGAAGAAAGTGTGGGAGATGTGAACAGCACGAAAGAAAAAGGAGGGATGGGTGCCGACGGGAGTAATCCGGCTGAATCTGATCGAGTCTCTGAGGGGGATGAAGGATCAGCCTCAGTGCAGGAAGAATATTCAGTCTCACAAGATCAGGCAAGTGAAGCTCCAGAAAAAGAGGCAGGTCAAGCTTCAGAAAAGAAGGCGGGTCGAGAATCACAAGGAGAAATGGGACCAGTCCCACCGGCGGGAGATGAAGGCGATGAGATGCTTCCCGATGGCGAAGACACTGCCGATACTGAGCAAAAGACTGTGTCGGCAGCTACACCTGCAAGCGAAAACTATGGACTTTCCTTTGATGAAGATGAAAGAACCGGTAAAATCCTTGCCTACTACACCACCAAAGTGAAAAACTTATTTGCCACTACCACAGTATCGCGCCTGTCCACTTGCTTCTCGGCGACCAACACCCCTCAGTGCATGGGCAGGAGGAAGAAAAGGCACCTCGACAGAAACATGGACGCTGCGATCTTTGATTTGGAAGGGTAAGTCCTTACAAAATTTTTAAGTCCTTACAAAATGATAAAAAAATTTCAAGACTTTTTCGAGGACGCGTTCTTTTGAATGGTTTCCTCCATTTGTTTGCGTACTTCAGTGAAATTAAACTTTTCAATCATTTTGAATACAAAAGCGCAATATAAAAAAGGGTCTGAAACACTGCAGTGATTCGGTCATATTACGGTAAACCAAAATACACAATTATGCCTCGTAGCTTTCAGAGCACAATCTCTTAAATTCCTTACCGATGTTACAGAATTTTCAACTGAAAGAAAAAGACTAATATAATTTAATCTAGTCCCACTTTTGAATTTGTCTTTATTCCCAATCTTATAAGCTTACCCCTGATGGGATATTAAATTCAATAATGGATTACAGACGCTTCTTTTAAATGGGTACTTCGAATTTGTATCTCATCAAAGCTAATACTGTACTTGAGTAGGCTGTCTATTTCACAATTAAAAACCAAGCGGGGACCTTATATGTACATGCGTCTAACGGTACTTGAAGACCGCATCAGCTTCACTTCCAGCTCATTGTATATTCATCTATTCAGAGTTATCTTAATGATTTACAATTGTATGACTGAAGGACTGCCGGCTTTAAACCCTATTGTGTTCTTTTACGTTCTAAATTAGCATATTTTTCTATTCGGAACTGTGAACCCTGGGCTATCCTCTCCATGTGAGAGGAAGCATCTTGTTTTTTACTTTTTTACCAGGGTATTTGAATAATCCAATTTCACTGTATTGAGCAATGATCTTTTCATTCCTAATTCACTGTTGAGCAATGTTTCTCATTTGAGGTCCGAGTCGCTGCACGGCACCGTCGCGGACCCGGTCGATCCGAGCTATGAGAGCGGCACCCCAGCCCGAGGCGACCGTGACCCGAAGAAATTCACGGTGTGGAGCACCATGTTCAGCACCTTCACCCTCACCTCCACCTACTACTACCCCGGCACGACCGTTACGGTCAGCGGCGTGTGCGTCCTTCCGGGACTTGGCAGCGGTTGTTTCGGTTGAAAAAAATGAATGGTGAATTGAAGTGTTCATGCAAAATTTTCAACCCGTTATGAAGAATTGCACAATAAACTATCTAAACTGCGGATGAATTTCATTTTTCCTTTTCGCTAATTAACGTCTGTTTTACGGTTCACCGTATTAGTTGTGGTCATGAAAGCTCAACTTTTTCTGGTAAGAGTCCCATTTTTCTGATATACTGTATATGTGCCACGCATAAATCTCATCTCCAAGAAGATGAAATGTAACTTTAATTCACGAAATTGGAAGTGGAATTTTTATTAGACTTATTTAGCGTCATAAAATTAGTTACATAAGGGATAGATTTAAATTGATTCACATCTTGTTAAAAATGATGCCCTATCGAAGAGAGAGAAGCGACACGCAATAGTGAAAAATAAATTTATTTATCCCTCATCTTTGGAACTCTGGTATTATCTCTGTAGCGACCAAATTACCTTTGTGATACGTTCGCGGTTAGCTTTGGGGAAGAAACTATTTGTAATCTCATGTATACTTGCAATAAGACTGTACCTCGGCCTTCCGTGTTATCGTGGGCTCGCTTTACTGAAT
>VOMN01061005.1:0-22378 GCA_014899125.1 Orchestia grillus
TCAAGAAGAAGCTGGATAACTTTCTACAAACTATACCTGATAGTCCTCTCTTGCCTCACTATCATCAAACGGCAAAGGAAAACGGTCTCATTCAATAGCTCGCGGATATGCAAAGACACACCATGCACACAAAGCAACGGCACCTCAATGTGGCCCGGGCGTGAAGGCCCAAACATCTCAAAGGTAAGGTATGAATAAAGATTGAGAGAGAAGCACTATCCTTGCATTCAAGTCAGGACGAAGCATCACCAGAATGAGGCTACCTCTGCTCTTTAGTTCCTTTCCTACTTTCTTGATGCAATGCCAGTAAGAGGCCGGCGTGCCCTGTTGCCTGAGGCTTTGGAGTAGCGATAAAGCGCAAATGAAATAGATCAATGTTGCTGAGGCGAGCGTGCGGTGGTCACTGGATGTCAATGGCAGACGAGCGACTCCTTTGCCACTAGCACGGAAGGCAAGTCAAGTTCTTACACTAGATTTGCAGGTAATGTGGGGCGCTGAGGCCTCACTGTTAACTGTGAGGCACAAACACTGTTTGTGTTCGGTCTCAACTGTTCACTTGAGGTACACGGTCTGACAGCCTTTATATATGCGTGAAGGTAATTTCCCATACCCTTTCCTTCGGAAAAAACGAGCCATTTTCTATTAGTATGTTGCCGTTGTCCTGCTATTGAAATGATTTTGAGTCATCTGGTTCTGGGATCACGATACTGGAAGCATGTATGTGCCTTAACCGTGGTGTGCGTTTGTACCGTTGTTCCGCGTTACATTAAAAAAAGACATAAGCTCTTCTTAAGGGTTCATTCACTGCGAAAAGAGAGTAAGTGAAATTATACACCGATATGCATTTACCGTTGTCCCAAAACGGGTACACCTAGGGTGCCTAAAATTTGTGCGTTCTGTAAATTTACACACCTAGGCGATACATAATAACAAGCTCACGCCCAGTGTACCACACACTCGAAAGCATAACCTTGTAGATCCGGACGCGTAATCTTGTATACAGAGGGACATAGTAACCCACACCCATGGGCCTGATCTCATATGTACATATATCCAGATGCATTATAATCCACACCCATACGGGTTGCAGTGCAGAAATAGATGACAAGCACGAACACAAAGGGGTTGTGGCCCACATCAGGAGGTTTTGTGCCTCAGAGTCTGACGTACTCTGATGGTCACTCAGAAGTGGTGCATGTTCTCACGCCCCATCTTCCAGAGAAACAATTTTTGACTTCACGTAACACATCCAATTGAGGTCTAGCTAAACTAATAACATAATAGATCCTCTGATTCTTAGAAGCACCACAACAACCGTTTCCACGGCACCGTAGTACACTTGCGTATTTACTTCGTCCATGTGTCCGAAATTGGTACATGAATTCTATTTATACAACTTTCAACCACTTCCTCCTTGATGTGACACAATGGATATTTGTGAGAAGAATCCGAAGAAAATCCTTTCATCTAGTGTGAAGTTGGAACGAAAGAGAACATTTTTTGTTATTGTATTTAAATACCCAAAGAAACCATGGCTCTCTAAGAAAATTGTATCTATATACTGCTTCGTAATTCTTCTGCGTCTATGAATGAAGTGAGGTCCTGAATATGAGCATTCGATGTTGAATAAAATACACGCGCGAGTGTACAAAACTATTTTTTTCAAGTGCATACCAATTGCAGTTTGTTTTGCCACGAGATGTCCCATATTGCGTTAATAAAGACCAGTTTCATTAACTATTTTTGGTTGGTTTTCAAAATTATTGATGTGGGATTACATTTAGAGCCAAAGCAGAGCATTTATCAGAGTACATTGCATCATTTTTAATGACTATTTTGCACTTAGGATGCAAAATTTTGAGCGATCATTTCCCTCAGTGTTGCCTTCGCAGCACAACCCCGCTGTCAATCCCTCTAGTAGAACTGATTTTTTCGATTGTCTCGTCTAAACAAAAATGATCAGGCTACATTGAAGTGAACCAATTCCTAGCCAGTCTTACTATGTATGTGCTCGAAATAGAACGTTGCTACAACCTATATTAATGGGTAGAATTTATTTCAACAAAGCTGTGTAGAAAAGTAGTCTACGCAACGAGAGTCAATTTGCGTTCAAATTGAACGTCAACGCTTTGGAAGAGTCAAATGCGCGGACTGCGATGGTCTGTAGCCACTTCAATTCCCTATTTTGAGTGGACCGTAAATCTCGGTGATGGATGACTGTTGTTGCTGCAGTTGACGGCCGCAAAGAATTCCCATACGTCCGAATGAATATAAAATCGAAGGATTTACTCAGATTGCCACTGATTCGAGCAGCCTAGATAACTGCACTTGCAGCCAGTTCAGCGAGTGACAGAAATAACCGATGGCTTATGGGGGGAACACATAGGTTTTTGCTGAATTTCACTCAAGGTTTCTGGGGTCTAGAGTTCCCATCTTAATGAACGAATTCTTTTAGGCGTTCGGAAATTCAGTTAGTAAACACTGTTGTATTTCAAAGTGAAAATATTTGTTGGGAACCGATGATCGTTCACAAAATACTGAGCATTAGTGTAATATGGCCATAAATGACCATGAAAATTATGAAATGAATACCCTTAGCCATGTTTTGATTTGAAAAATGATTTCCTGTGTCAATTAATAGTTGTGGTCAATTCCAGTGCTAAGGCCATCTTCAATTTATGGAAAGGAATTTTTTGGAAGACGGATGCTAATGTCCACGATATTTCACACGGTTTTATTCTTAACTAGCGCGTTTGAGTCTGTGGGATCACTGCAATGAGTGTACGTGCACTGCAATGAGTGTACGCGCACTGCAATGAGTGTACGCGCACTACAATGAGTGTACGCGCACTGCAATGTGTAACCGGGCTGCCCTCTTGTGCGATGCCAGGCTTGCGGGCTTTGTGGAGGGGAGAGAGTGTAGCAGAAGAATAACGAAGTAGGCTTGACATTTTGAGCTAGATTAGATTTTAGCTGAATTCTTTCATTCGCGATTGGACTTAATTTGAGCTCGTCCAATTGTTAAATGGAACGAGTACAAATTAAGTACCAAGCGTAGAAGTCGAAGAGAGAAACTGCTGTACCTGAGTTTAAGAATTTCTAACGACATTGCCGTCATGTGGTAGACAAGTGCTCTGCTTTAATTATGGTGTACAAATGAATATAACGTCATAAATGGAAATAAGTCAAAATATCGATTTACACAATGCGAGTAATACCGAACGTGTTAAAAAAGTACGCGTTAGAGAAAGTTCACCTCATGTAGCTACAGAAGGTACTTAGAGTACTGCACAGCTACTGCCCGAGGGCAGCGAGACTACACAACCGCAAGGCCGCAGCCTGGGGCCTGACGAGACTACAGAGACTGAAATCCCATGTTGCGTAGAGAGAAACTCCGGAATGCGCCAACCAGGAGGCTTGCCTGACTCTCTTACGTCCTTTTGAATATTCCAGGCGAAGCCTGCCGCGTCGCGGTATTAACCTACGAATGTTTCATGCGTGACTGAGCATTCATACAGAAAACACGAGAAAGCCAAACCGAGCTTTCTCGAACATGAATTATGAAAAATTTCTGTGATATCGACCACAAAGGTGTTGCACAGTCTAAGTGCGACGTGTAAAACATCGGGGAAAATCCTGATGAAAAGTAAGAAAACAATATTTGAGCTTAAAGGAACCAATAGATACTCGTATGCCATGTTCAAAGAGAAGTTAGTCAACACTGTACGGCTGAGGTCCGCTATTTGTTGAGATATTAGGCAGCGCAGCGCCTGCGGGAGATATGAAGCATACCTGACACACCGTTCATTACAAGCTGTAGGTTTCCTAACATTCCGTGGAGGCAAGTAGAACTTGTCATTACTAAGCCATACAAAAAGCGTGAAGGAGCGCTTGAATGGGTTCAGGCATACGGATAGATAAACATTAATTCAATTTCATTGGTTGTGCTAATATGAAGATCATTTCGATTGCGTTTCTAGGCCTCTGGTGCATGTGTAGCTCCTGTGATGACTGAAGTGAGTGAACGCTGCGTGTCCCGTCATGGAGTGCGCAATACATTTCTCCAGCTTTTCCTTGCGTTGCCGTAACGCTTAGTTCTGCTCATTTATCTAAGGTTATAGATTACTGCGGGGAAGGACATGGTAATAATATTCGCCAGCTTCCCTGTTCACCGATAAAATTGTATACGCCGATGTCACCTGAATGTTCCTTTCCCCAGTCAGTCTTGGTTGTCTGTGTGTTCAGTATCAAATCGAGTGTTAATTTTAATAAATTTATCTGTTCCCTGCAAATTTATTTCCAATTTATTGCGTAAAACTTCCCCAAATGCAGGACAAAAGTTTTCAACTAATTCTTCTTTCATTGTACAGAGTAAAAATTTGGCCCGAAGAAAATGAATTGTTAAATAATGTTCCAAGTCCCCCCATGAGGCCAACAGTGTATGCAGTGAGCGGACGAAGTACGTTATCTTCATTGCTGCACGCATCCTTCGATGGCAAGAGTTACATTATGAGGAAAAAAATTCAGCTGAAGCAAGAGAAAAGCCGAACAACCCCTGTGGCCATGACAAACTTTACATTACCTCAACACAGGAGTAATAGAGCGGAAACGTTACTCGCCAGTGAACAAGAAAATTTAAATACTAATTCTCGAATAAAGTTCAGAAACAGGAATCATTCGGTCACAAAATCTAAAATTTAGATCTATAACTTCACCGTAAATTAACCGGAAATCATTCCTCCCGAGTGCCACCACTGTGTTGGGACAATTATGTGAAGTATTTCACAATTTAAGAATTTCTTCTAAAAGTGTGGTCTCCAGTGAGACCTTACTGTAGCCTGAAGTTCTCGAGTGAGACCTTACTGTAGCCTGGAGTTCTCGAGTGAGACCTTACTGTAGCCCAAAGATGCAGAAGCGATGTGGGCCTCGCGGTGGATTCACGAGGAAATTTAGCAGAATTGTTCCAGCGCAGCACGAAAATTAGCAGTGAAGTCGTATAGTGGTGCAGATTTAGAAGAACCTAGGCCAATCGCGATATCATTTCGCATTCCTTTATCTGAACAAATTTAACGCTACTAGTGCTCGAGAAGGCGTTAGTCTTGCGTAAATTCTTGTTCGGAATTTATGCTATGGCAGCAGTGGTTTTCATTTAAGAAGATTCTGATCTCACTACGAGCGTCCTTGTTATCCAATATCAAGTGCCAGCAAAAATAAATTAAATGAAGAAATTGATGCTTTCTAAACAGGAATTCCAAGATTTCTACAACGAAAGCGTGGGAGTCTTTCATCAACTTCCAATACGTGGGAGACTGATGGGCTGTCTGGAGCAATATTTATCTGTCTCATGGAGCTTCTACATTAAATTGCTTCATGAATAACGAAAAATTGAAGACCTCAGTCAAGTGACGCTTATCTGCCTCACCCAGAACAAAGCGTGCGGTGGCAGCTATATTGGGAGCTTGATTTTCTGGCCCTGGTTGCTTTTATTCTTTTTCAGAGGCTGACCCACTTTACAGCCGCGGGGAGATGAAGTTTGTCTGCATGATAGGAGAAGGTACAAAGTTCCTCAGGATTCCCTCGTATTCCTGATAAATTCTTTCATACAGTTACATGGCTTAGTTGTATTTCGAACTTATGGTTATCTTAATTTACTAACTATCCATTCAAAGAATTGTAATCGAATTTATTCATAAAACCGAACTCGTTCTAAATGCCATTAAACTTCGCTGACATTTGTAAAAAAATTCTTCGATTCTGGTAAAGTTTTAAATATTCATGACGCATGTAACTCTGCAGCGAGTCCCACAGTTATTCATTGCTTACAATCCATCAGGCTCGTTGTTTTGTCTAAAGCCTTCATCATGAAGTAAAATTTCCCATCCAAATTCACCTCTTTTTATTTTGGAGGTGTACTGATACTGTCGGTATACGTCTAATTTATATGTAAGTTTACTGAGTAGTATTTCAACTCTATTTCGCTCTGAATTCGCTCCACGTGGAGGCAGAGCTTAACGACCTCTCAGCGGCACTTATCTCACAGTGCGCAGTGTCGGGTTACTTTCGCTGAGGTCATTCGTATTGAAAATTTTCGATTAAAAAACAGGAAATAACTGAGAACCTCATCAGTTAGAACTTTTTTGTATTACCATTCAAGACCGTACTGCTTTTCGATGAAACGAGGTCTATTTCAATAATAAGCGAAAACTTACAATGGAATGAACTCATTTTGTCTGAAAGTGCATGAAAGAATTATTCACAATAAAAAGCCCCGAAGACTCTTCTTTCATAGCCAATGTTTTCAAAGGCTCTTGAATATTAAGTGAATCCTACTAATACGAAAGATGTCGATATTACTATAATGTCTGAACTTGCATGTGCGAAGGCTCTTGCATTTGAGAACTTGTCCTAAGGTAAAAATGGTTCTCTTAGTTCGAAACCTCTGATGAAAAATGTATGCCTTGGATGGTATCCCCTTCACCGCTAATACGATTAGGTGCTCAAATGTATCAATATTACTTTTAATTCAGACACGGAATGACTCAAGAATATTGTTTTGAATTTGCGATGGTCTTACGAGGACAAATCTTACAGACTTAAGCAAACTAGTAAGACAATTCCGTAATGTTACGTGGAATGACTGGCCTACTGACAACGCCGGAAAATATCCTGTGTCTAATACTCGAAAACCAAATAATGTGAATTGTGCTACGAGAAGGGAGTACTTAGCAATTTAGTGACAACTTCAGCTCTCATCCAATCAGGGCTCAATCATTGCAAAAATGGGAGCTCTCGACGCCTCGATTGAGCTAATTTAAGCGAATATAAAAGAATAAATTCTCTGGAAGACACTCTCGGCACGAGACGCACTTCTAATTGTGTCATTTAATTAAAAGGGAGCCGTGAACTACGAAGCCTTTGTCGCGCGCGTGCGCCCCTGCAACGACTTCTGGCCTCTCCCCTGCGCTCGGGAATGCGCACAAATCATGACGAGCTTTTGTTCGAGAACTTCACTTAGTTCAAGCTAATAGATTTTAGCACTGGGTGATATTAACTGTGCACATACAACGCTCCTCTTAATTTTGAGTCTGTTGAAATCGTAGCGTTTGGAAACTTCTCCCTCCTTAGTTTCAGTTCTTGCTCTTATTGATGGTTCCCTTACTTCCTAGAGCTGCACTATGAAATTATGTACGTATAAATGACACCGGAAGTGAAAACTGAAAGCCGTTTGTCGTAACTGTGTTAAGACAAACGGCTTCAACATTGAAAACGACATTCCTAATTCTCAGCTAGGGAGCTATTTTGATAGTAAGACAAAGCTTTGCTGAGCCAAATATCAGAACAATATTTGAATTGTAATAAGACCTCGCAAACTTTGCCTGAAATCTTGCAAGGAATCACATTCTGCGGCACCGAATATGAAATAGATAAGAACATTAGTTGTCTGCAACCTAGTTTGGAAGTATGACTAGTGATTTACCTTTCATTACACAGAACAGCTTCCCAGCATTCTGCAGAGGCAAAGCTGTGATGAATAAGCCGTACAAAGGGCATGAAGAAGCACTCGATGTGCATTTTTAGGACGTTGTTCTATCATTTTGTCATGTTGGGGTGGTGCAGCGATGTTTCAGGCCTTTTAGAAGATTGCAAAGCTGCAGCGACGCAATAAAAAGTTTGAGGCAATTGGTACAGCTCTAGAAAAGTGTTTTCCTCGGAGAATTCAATAGGTTTGGCGCTGAGGAAAATGGAACTTTGAACTCTGATATTACTGGCCTCTGGTGAAGCAAACGAAAATCATCGGGTGAACCCACCTCAAACCAATCAAGGCCACCAAACAAACTTTACCTTGTTTCCTTCCACTGGGAAATTCCTCCGAGTTCAGGAGGAACTTATCAGTTATATGCGTAATTTTACGGACCGATAACATAGCAATTATTGTAATCAACAATGCCATCATCTTTTATACGTAAAAAATTTTGCCTTCTTAATAGCACTGACACTACTCATATTTTGTTCATTAAGTTGCATCGATAGACTGCAGTTGTGTTTTTTTATTTATTACTCAGTTGGCTTTAATCTGATGATGATGCAAGTGTAACAAATTTGCCTAGGATTGCATTTGGCAGCCTCCAACATCACAGTGACGGCCGCAGCCAGCCTTCCAACCTTTTATGCTTCATGTTTCGTGAATATCCTAAAAGCTAGATCCGCACGTTCGAAATGCTCTTGCAAAGAGATTAAGCTCAGTGAAATCGGAACTACGGCACGTAAAGGACACCATCCTGACGTGATGTGTGAGGGACACAAATGGCTGATGAATTACGATGTACCATTCGCTAACACTGATTTACTTTTTAATTTAAGAAATAAACCAGTTAGAGAGCCAAAAATACTGCATCTTATCTTGGCAATTGCAATTTTCTAGTGATCACTCGTTCGGCTCACGTTCGAACTATTCCTGTCAAGAGTTTTATTAGTTTTAACGCCTCACTATCGTAGTGCGAACTAAGCCTCTGACAAACGCGGGTCGTCGTCAGAACACGCGCCATGTTTTAAAAACATAGGGAAGTCGTTTACATATGTTTCAGAACACTTATAAATAGATTTGGCCTTTCGTCTGTATTGTCATTTAAACAAGATACACCCTAAAACATGGTCAGTATTTCTAATGTTTATGTATACTATGCTCAGTAAGAAGCCCTTACAACTCTATCATCCGTGATTTCAACGTTTAATCATTCGTCTGTACCGTGATAGTCCATCCAACTTCAATGGGAATATCACTATAAGCAATTCATTGAAACCTACATTCTAATGAATCGTAGTAAATGGCTTCAAGAATGAACCCTATAGCAGCAATATGCCACAATTTGCTGTAACTTGTGAGTCTTGATGTAAATATGTTTGAAAACACAGCAAATTGTCTCGAAGTAAATGCGGCATGTGTCAACCTCCTTTACCCAGGCCTCTTAAAAGGGCAAGGCTTCAAGTTTTTACTTGGAAAATATATTGTATTGTACATTCGACCTATAGAGCTTAATGTCATCCATAAATTTTCTCAAAATAAGTGGAAGAATTTTATGTGAGCACTGATGCAGCACTTAAATAGCCTCGTTGAATTGAGAGCCTAAATTTTAGTAAGGTTCGTTGAATGACTTAATTAGAGACAAGTCTGAAGAAAGTGATTGTTCCCCACCAAGTTAAAAGTTTTGAATAGCACTCGCATCTACTAAATACATTTGCAGAAACTAAAGTGTACTACATAGTTCATATATTTCCATCGTGACTCGAATGAGGCTCTCAAGTCTGAATTTTCCTTCCTGTTCAGTAGAGGAACATCTCCCGTATGAAGATGAGTAACTGGATAATCATGCAACAGCTTCTCAGTTTTTGATTCTTAGAAAAGAAGCTAGTTACCAACGTCCAAAAATATTCAGGATTCAGTTTCGATGAATCCACTACTTTTTCTCGACGACCAATGCATTCCTTTTTATTTCTGAAAGTATTTGGGAGTTATAAATGCAATCGTTGGGCTTTTAAAGTTTAGATTTGAACTAAGTTATGTTTGTACAGTTGATATGCTGCAAAGAAAACCGCACGTTTAAACGACAACGCACTCAAGCTATTCAGAACGACGCAAAAATTTGTTGGAGCAAAATATTATTTATTTAAACGCGGACTAAAACATTTTTGCGCAGTAGCTCCAGGAAGCACCGTTGCTGCTACCTCCGCTGCAATCACCAGTGAGCCTGACAGCGGCAGCTTTTTGTCATCTCAGCATAATTCAATAACATACTTCTTTCGCTAAAAAGACACCGATGATAGTTTAAATACTCTAAACTGTATGAATATTGCGAACTTTTTTCGGCAGCGAGTTGCAAGGAGCGCTTAGGTACGCAGTATTAAGGCCGGAGGTCTCCTTTACGAGCGAGATAATAAAAGCTTGGCTGGAGTCTAACTACAATGGCACAAGAAACGCAATGTTGGGCGTAATGGAGGGAGCGCCTGAGCATACAAATGTCGGGCTTGTTTCCCAGCATGAGGGCCAGGAGCTCGCACCTTGTCCCTGTGTTCCCGACGCCTCGCAGGCACTTGAGGTACAAGTCCACGGAGCGCAGAGGCATGCGGTGCTGTCCTTTACGGCGCTCATTAAATGCGAGGCGCATGATTTGGAAACAGCCTTGGTAAGGAGATTATACTACACTGGCTTTGACGTACTGGAGCGGATTACGAAGGATGCGTGCGTGCCATGTTTTACTGAGAGGAAACACCAGCGTCTTTCACCAAGACTTAAAGAGAGAATACATTTATCGCTATTCAAGTAATTGAACGTATCGTAGCTGTGGTGTGGCGTTGGGAAATGTTGGAAAACCGTGTTGAATTTAGCTATAAAAATTTACGATTCTTTTTTAACTAGTGGGTAAAAAACCTTACGAAAATACCATTTAGATCTATAAGTGATTGCTTCGGAAAGGCTAACAAGGAAAAAGTAATTTCTGGAAGATCCTTACACTTAATTTCGGGAAATGGAAAAATGACTGGAAAAATAACAGTGCACCTTTACATCATATTATAACTTGAAGTGCTAAAAGCGTTCAAGTATGCTCAGAGAAATTCAATTGTGAGAGTAAAGGAGGGATTACGCAATTCTATTGCATCCTGTCCTTCCATTTTTACAGGACACAGGCGCGGGAGCCAGTGCTGTTGTAGCAGCACACGAGGCGCAGCAGTTGACATTGTGTAGCTCCTAAGCCTACTTGGCGTACCAAGGACTACGTTTATGAAATAATAACTTATTGTACTGGAGACAGATCTGTGAATAAATAATTGCAGATAACCGAGTACTGTAGAGAACTGAATATTCTATTGAAATATTACAGAAAATAGAAGAATTTTTTGTTATATTAACTTTTCCTAATATTCTTTCGTGTCAACTTCTGGAAAAATTTCCACCATGAGGTGAAAATGTCATCCATGGGCAACATATACTGGTCTCAGTTCCAACGAACATGTTCCAGATACTCACCATGTCATCTGTTCCATATCTGACAAAAGAACTTCCATGTGTTCTGAGCTTGAAGAGTTAATATTTTTTGCTTCTCTCACACTTTAAAAACGAGCACGATGTTGGTGGCTACGGCGTTTCGTGTATTCGACGCATTTTTACTTCTGAGAACCCATCTCGCTTGGAACCATGCCGTCATCATCTCGATGAAAAACACGAGTCCATTAAGTTCACAATGGAAGCTAAGGAATAGGAGACTCTGTCTTTCTTATGGGGTCTCTCGTAACCGTGGGGAGGAACAAACTTCAGGCTTCAACATCAGTCTTATGATATTCTCACATTTGCAAGCCTAAACGGGAATTTCATTTGTAAATTTACAGGATTATTCGAAAAAGTCTATTTAAACCTGATCACAATGATTCCTAACGTTTACTGTCCGTTCTAAAATTATCGTCACGAAATTGATAGTCTAATTAACTTATAGTAAAGGTATCGTCGCCGTTTTTGCATGTTGTTAAATGAAAGATCACTGTTCGCACAAAACAGTTTCTGAGACCATTGTTACACAAAGATAATTGCGGATTCGCCACAGCTCTTTATCGCATATGGATTACATGAGACTACTGAAAAATAATTCTTGCAATCTGAATTAAGGCTCCAAAATACTTCAAGAATAAATTCATATGAAAGTATTCACAAAAATTTGTATATTACTTTTTGTGCTATTAAATAATCTCTTCTCTGAGATGCGAGCTTTTCTGACGTGCAAACTAAAGTGCAGGCTGAGCAAATCGTAGGTGGTTGGTGCGTGCCGCCACGATGCCCTGCACACAAAATAGTTGGCATCTTGTTGCAAGGGATCCTTATTGCTCAGTCTTTTGAATGTGCCTAGTTCGTATAACAACCCACATTTACGTCTGAAAATTAGATGTTTTCACGTTGAAAACCTTTCTGAAATTCATAATGTACCCTTGAATACAATAGTGAGTTCGATATTTCTCAGTCAATTCTTCTTGCTATGTGTGTGTGATATCCTCAGTCTTTGGAAATTCATTTGTTTCAGAATATATTTCGCACCTAAAAGTTTTAAGAACAGATGGTAGTCAAGACATCTATTAACAAATAAATGTTATATGTCAGGCTATGCTCTCATTTCAGTAAATTCGTGTAAGAATACAATTGAGTGAATTCATCAGTCGCCCACAGCGTGGTAAACCGAGTCCTCACCCTGTCGGGCCCGGGTAGCGTCACGGCTACTTGTACAAGGCTCTGCAATGCGTCAGAAACCATGGACGTCACACAAGCAAAATAATTCATCCCCGTTCTTGCAATCCCCGCGCATATCCCAGACATTTGTGACTGCGGAGAAGCTCCTCGCAACTGTTCTTGGCAGATCGTTGTCGTGCATCATGTTTTTTTCATTCCCTTTTGCCTGCGTCTTCAGAAGTACAATGGCCAAACTCTGTCAATACAGCTGGGGACTTTGGTTTACAAATATGTGCACGCATCATTGGCAGTCATTCACAGCAGGCCTGCCCAAAAATTCTCATCACTCTCTCAGGGCAGAGATATAATCTTCTCTCTGAAAACTGTTACATTAGCGTTTCAAAGAACACAAACAGAGTCCAGCCTTGCCGCTAATCGCACTGTGACGTACAATTGAACCTCAACTAATGCTCGACAATTTAGACTTGTTGCAATAAGGAGCAGATTCGCAGTGTTTTATCCCTCGCTTAGTTCATCGTTTTCCCTACTATGAAACAGGAGAGTAAACTCTGAACGGCATTAAAAGCGCATCTGATTTCTCGCTTCAGGTTTTTCAACATTTTCCACCCATTTTATGTGCAGACACTTTGGCTTTTCTTTGATGTAATTTCGACAATATTTTTGCTCCGAAACTTTGCTACTGTGCGAACACCAGCATAATAATTTCGATAAAATCTCGGCCATCCCTGTCAGTCTCTGTTTTTAAATTACAGTGACTTTTAGTTGAGCACGTTTGACTACATTTTAGGATTCAAGAAGAATTAGAGAGAATCATGTAACGCTTACTCCTAAGTAGAAAGTGTCCAGGCTTCAAATGACAGCTGTGCTTGGTAACACACGGAGGCATCGGTTGTAGTTATGTAACATACGAGCTATGCATGACTATAGGAAATACAGCCCCGCTGTTGGTGCCTCAGATGCAGTACTGGTTGGCCTTAAAAAATCTTATAACCAATAAACTAATTCTTTGAAATTAATTGAACTAATTTTGGAGTTCGTTTCAAAGCATTACACGTGTAATCATCTCTGATACAAGAACATAGCATGTTCAACGCATCGGATGTAAAGTATTGTCCAAAAATAGACTACTTCTCAGCTCCAGAACTTGACATATATTTTATAATTCCGACCTGTAGGTGGCGGTCCCTTGTGACGCAGCGAGTTGTCATCGGGTGGTTTACAAGTCCTTCTAAATCCTACTTTCCACAGTTCTCTCCAAGAGCAAATGTCAGTTACCTAACTATCCATATTCGCTAGCTAATGTTTTGAAACAATGAAAACGTTGCAGGTATTTGCAAAACATTTGCAAAGCATAAGAAGACTTTGTAGGTTAATAGAAGTTTTGGCGACAACTAGACAACCAATTGCAACCGCTAGCGCTATATAACCGTCGTGATAGTTACTGCGAAGAATTCCACTAATCATTGCAGCCAATCAAAATAAGTTTATTTGGAAACTTGACGACTCATTCAAGTTGCGAAAAATTCTCCGAGCGAGCGTGTTCTTAAGCATGTTTCTCATTTCAATGCGTGAGGAGTTCGATGCGCCATGCGAAGACCTGTCTGTGTTCGGCTGCCAGCACCAATTACATCTCACCCCCGCCGTCATGTTCTCCTCAAAATGTGCAAATAAACGATCATTTGTCTCGATTTGTGTAACATTTTTCGATAGGACAATTCTTTATTGATGAAAATTGTGTCAAAAATCCCATGGATGACTTCTTGCCTCAGAAAACGGAGTGAGACCAAGATTATGAAATGCAGAAATACTTTGAGAGCAGTTTTTTACACTTTGAATTGTTTGCTAATTTTTCGTCCAACATTCCATGGTGCTCAAAAAAATTCCGCTCAGCCTTAATAGAAAAAATTCCACTTAGCCTCTCATGAATATTTTCTTATATTTTGTGCTTTCACATAATGCAGAATCAAGCATTGCATTTATAAGAGCCAAAAACGGTGATCGATGATGAGAAGTTCAGGTGTTTGAGTGTTCTTGACTTACTTCAAGAAATCCAAAAAAGTGTTAAAGAAATTTCGCTCTCTTTCGTTTGCCAAATCTTTACTTTACTTTCTACTGAGAGATGAAAAAGAAGAAGATAAAGAAGAAGAAGGAATGAACTTATTTTCTGTGGTCCCCTTAAGTAGTATAGTGTGAGTTGTTGGGAATGCATACTAATAAAGCTCTGTCTCTCAGAAGCTGAAAATTTGGCTTTTACGACCGTAATACGAGCAGTGAAGAAGAGTCTGCTCACGTAGGGACTGGTGCTACGAGGAAACCAACGACCAGATAACGAATTTTTGGTGGCTGCGACCGTCTTCTGCGGGCTAATTGACGGACATGTTACTTTGATGAGGCTTCGGCCCCTAATGCTGGAGTAGCGCACTCGTATTCGCGTACTGAGACGTCAGCTGAACTATCCGAGCAGCATGTACAAATGTCGCCGTAAGTTCTATTCTAAAAAAAATAGTCATGTATTATCATACTGAACATGTCAAACTTATAAAAATACGTCGTAGTTTTATCTCGAGCCATATAATGACCCAATTTCGCGTGCGAATGTTGTATGCAGTTTATTCAATCATATACGAGGCAAGCTTTAATACTTCTTTTGTTCCTGAAACAATGCTATTTTTAATTTTTTCATGCAGACGATAATATCTTTTCCTTTCTCTGTGATCGAATGAGCATTTGGCCCTCTAACCTCTGTAAAAACACACATTCTGAGGAATGGTCCTCAAAGAGCTTTTTCTCGGCCATTGGAGCCTATAAATCAGCCCTTGCAACATTCAAGTGATTGAATTAAACAACAATTTTACTCCTCGAATTTTCTGATTTCTAGCTTATTGTCATTAGAACACATGTGATTTTCTAAACGTATCCACTATAATCAACAATCGCTTGGACCATTATTTACAAATGCAAACTCTGATAATTAATGAGTCAACTGAATTACTCGGCGTAGCAGCTTCGCGACACACTTCTTTTGGATGACAATCCTCCGTTTTTATCAGTTCTCAAATTATAAACTGTTTCACATTTATAGCGTAGAAATTTCTAACTTCCTATCCTCGTAAAATATGCGACCTAGTCAAAATTTACAAATGAGAATAGCTTAACTATAACTCATCTCTTGAAGAGAGCAGCTAGTGCATGCAATGTTTCAGTTTCTTAGTTTCAAAAGCGAAGTTTCTTCATTCGATGCTCGTTTGAGGTTAAGGGTTCTTTTTTCACTGAAAATATTTTCAAGTATTTCCAGAAGTACCTCCTTTCCTCAGAGGTTCAATAACTACCAGCATTCCTCTACTCGCACCTTAGAACAATGAGGACAACCCCCTCGGTCAGCGCCGTCGTCAGGCACTCCCCTGCCGTGACGCACGCGGATGCAACGAACGCGCTCGCCAGCAACACCATCCGCAGGCGCCTCTAAATCACTCGGTAACCCGGAGCGCAACAAATAAATTTTGTGTTGTGCGCCGGTTTCCTCTATGGCATCTAACAAAAGGCCGGCTGTGAACAAAGTTCATTGGTGCCAGCTTTGTCTTGCAAGCGCAGGGGAACAATTGCCTCTTTTAAGTTGACCAAGGTCCGTGATGATATTTAGAGCTGGCATGAAGGACATACAAGTCAATATTAGATATGGGTCTCGTTTTTGTTCAGTATCCTTTGATGACGACCTTCTGTGCCAGACTATTTTTTTAAGCAGCCGAAGACATGTCGAACATTTACAAATGATTGCATCACACGCACACACTGGGGGACTAACAAGACTAACAATGCAAATAAAATTGGAGATTTCATGGTAAATCCCTAATTTTGTCTTTTGAGCTCAAAACTTCAAGGTTTTCACGAAGTCACTACTGCTTAAAAAAAATGCATTACATAGGTAAGTAAAAGTGGATGTCATTAATTTTGTATAATAGATGTCATCAATTTTTTGTATGTGCTTCTAATTACCAAGGTTTCGCAATCCTAATTCCCCCCTGTGTGCATCTGGACGTATAAAATGCTGTAAATATGAATTCACAGAAAGGCGTTATGCCTATCTATGTTTTTGTAATAAATTGGATGCAAATTCTCCACAAACTTCGAGACCAAGCATGGGAGACATCCCCTGTGACGTTCGTCAGTACGTGCAGGACGCAAGAAATTTATGGAGGCGAAGACAGCGATGGATGAAGGAAGACCACGGAATTGGGCTATTCTCTTGTTCTGGCCCTGAACGTTTTGGCCCGGGGTTATGGCCTTCGAACCAAAGTATAGGAAATCAACAGTCTTAAGGCAGAGCTCACTTGCTATCAAGACATCACAAATGAGTCAGCAGGGAATTTGGTAAGCAGTCGAGCCCCATCTGATGCTTCGTACAACTTTAGGTATCCGTATGGAACTATGTGTAGTAAAGTGTAGAGATTCAATATGTACTACTTCTTTGCTAAAAATAGTTTCTATAGGTTAGTTCATTGGTTCTGATTTGATAAATTTGTAAAATCGTTATGAGCCTGCAAACACTCTATATCAGTAACCAGTGGAAGATTAGGGGCGTCGACTGAGGAAATTGCAGACAAAATGCCAGTAGTAGAGTAGGAGTAAAATTAACGGTATTAGAGTAAAAGTGAAATTGGCCTTAGTACAATATAATTAAAATTGGCATTAAATTTAAAAGATTTTTTCCATATAGCACAGATTGTAATGAGTCTGTAAATTTTATACAAGAGTTGTTCAAAAACAGTGTTAACTCTTTTTTTGATCCGAATTTGACGGTATGAAAAATATGGGAATAGTTATCTTCGAAAATCTTCATCTATTTCTAGTTTCTTTAATATTTCTTGTTATATTGAAATGCTTTACTTGAACGCAAGGCTGGCAAAGACTACTCGGTTGAGAATAGCGTCATTATAATTAATCATTATTTCATGGAAACATGTCTATCCGCGCACTCTATTTCCGTTGTAGTAGGGAAACAATGCAGAATTTTAGCATCTTAGGAGCACGAGGCCATTTCCATTAATATCGCTACGCAGCCATCTCACGCTCCAGCTTTGATCTGACAGATTTAGTGCGCGATCTAGCGGAGAGATCGTCTCGCAAATCTACTCTCGAATGAGGAAAACTTCGTAAATGCGCAATAAAGGGGGAATTTTATCTTGGGTAAACGTGCATCTCTGCGCGTGCGCCGGCACGGAACTGCCTGTGCCTGCCCACCGCAGCGGCGTCCCCTCTCGCTCTCTGGACCCGGCCAGCGAGCGCGAAGGCCTCAAATGCGAGGGATGCCGAGACGATATTGTCTGCTTCGCCACACTCTGTGAAATGCGCGAGACAAAATTCACCTCTGCATCTACTTCTGGAATTTCATTATGAAACTGTTTCTATTAGCTCAACGCTAATGTCTGTCCATCTTCTTGATTTCAAATTATATACGACGGAAATCTTTCGTATGCTGAGGTTGTAAATTAGAAATTTAGTTCAAACCTTGTGACTGCGCTGCCGTCAGTATCCAATTTAAAAGAAAATAATGCATCTTCCTATTACCGTAAAATAGACTATGCGTACTTCTGTTTTGTTGTTCATCAAACGAGTACTACAGTACTAACGACCAAGTGACTTACATTTCGTGCACATAAAGTCCTATATTAAGTACATTTTACTGAACTATTCGATAATTTTTCTCCCGTTACAGATTAAATTTGGTGCAGATAAAGTTATATATTATGTTCATTTTACTGAAATATTCGATAATTTTTCTTCCGTTACTGGTTAAATTTAATGCAAACAAAGTTATATATTAGGTGCGTTTTAATGAACTATTCGATAATTTTACGCCCGGCACAGATTAACACTTTGCCTCCGGAGTGGGTCATATATGGTACACGCGATCATCTAACCTAACCTAATGTAACCAAAGCACTCTCATGCATAAAGACAAATTTTTGAGGTTTCGTTAAATTTTTGTTCATCAATCGAATGAGCTAGGTCTGATTAGAAAAAAATTAATAAAATAACCAAATTTGTGAAGCCAAAATCCTTCATTTTTAAATTCACAGTAGAAATATTTATCGGCATGTAATTTTACCTGTGTGGAGAATCGAATTCAAAGTGTTGTACGAGGCCCTTTGCTGCTGCGCCAGTACTGTCCATTGATGGAGCGACTCCTGGTATTAGGTCGGTGTACATGCACTCAGTAGTAAATTCGTTGTGGGCTCCTTCTTATTATTTAATTCGTGTAATTGAGAGTAACTGCAGTCCAAGTTCCTTTTTGTTATCAAATTGGTGTACCCTATGGGACACCTAAATAAATATGGGAAGGCCACAATATGCTACATAAAATTGGGCTCAAACAATGCGTATTGTACCATTTTTCTTATGAACGGTGACAGTGTTCAGTGAAGTTTTTTGTTTTAAGAAGATGTGTGGCTGCTAATACGACCCTCATTTTGGCTCCATGGGACTCATGCAATTAACAGCACTGCTAGGCGTGTGAGACAGTGGCAAGTCAAGCTTTTAGAATAACTCTGTCCTATAAAGCTATTTCATATCACCAACTTTGTTTTGCAAAAACCAAAATTAATCTGATGCGGGTACGAAAAAATTTCCGTCAGGCCTACGAGCTATTAAAAGCTCGTATCTCTGACTTCTTCTGTGATTACAAAACGAATTCAGCTCGCCATTCTGTAAGCGATTTTAAATGAGACTTCTGAGATGATTATAGAATTTAGGAATATGTGAGTCTCATTAAAATACATGCAGATTCCGAATACCTCGAATTGCTTAGATTAATGTGTGATTACTTCACAATGAAGGCCTTGAGGCAGAGCCTCTTTCTGTGCCTAATGGATGAGCCCCAATTTCACAAAAAGCACTTGAGAGATGCATACATGCATTACTGAGGCTGACGCTATGAAAGCAAAGCCATCCTCGGTGCGGCGTGCCGGGCCGCGGCATGGCCCTGATCTCTCTTATTGCACAAGTTGCTTCCGAGAGACGACGAGTTGGGAACCTCTTACAAATACTCCAGTGTTATTGCCTTCGCGGCGATGATGCGCCTCCTATTGGTACTGATATTGAGGTTTTATCAGAGTGCCTCTAGGGAGAAGGTATTACTCTAATGGCTCTGATGTTTCAGAAAGAAGTTCTTGCTAAAATATTGCGCTTGATTTTAGTGTGCTTCTTGTTCATACCACGCTGTCTGGGCGCAAGCAAGGTTATTGAGGTTGAAATAGCGATAGAATTTCCGTTGGAATGACGACAGTCGTAGTGTAGTCACATTTTGTGTACATCGAGGTCGCAAATAGTAATTTATTGATTCCAATTTTACGAGTGCGAGAGGAATCTTTGTGGCACAGGATTTTTGCACTTGCATGTCTATGCGCGAAGTTCTTTATCTTCATACGCGCAACCAGTGACGGAAATGGCTAATGTGGGTCAGATGTTGGACTTGCATAGTGCTATCAGAACTCATAGTTGTGATGGTGTTGGTGTAAGCAGCATATAAGGAATGTTTGAGAAGCGCTTCTATCATGAGTTTAACGTGATAACGGTCTCTAGCGCAGATATTCTCGGGAGTCTTTCTCTTCTCTCACGAGCAAATGTTGTAAAAAGTAAGTATGTTGTACAAGAAAGTGGGCAGCACGTTTTGCTGATTTTGACCAAGATAATTTCTTCATTATTAGGTAAATGAAATGATGATATTATTTGAAATGCATGTAATAAGAGTAAACTTTGTGAGGAAGATTCTGATGGATGTAATTATTCTTTAAGTTGGTGTCAGTCGGACACATTAGTATCTTCTGATGTCTGTCTAAATAAATACAGCGTCTCAGTCATTACGTATTAGAACCCAAAGTAGTTGAATCTGGTCAGTCAATTTGTTGTAGAATTAACATTCGTGCTGATGCGGATAAATTCTTCCGTTCTACTTCTTTCTATCCGAGTGAGAGTGGCTAACATGTTACGGATTGAGCTCGTGAGTCATAATTTTTGAAGTCATCGTAACTGTCAAACTCATGCACTTTAAAATGCTCTACTAATTTCGTTAGTGAAATATTTAACGTAAACAATATAGAAGCTTACAAATCAACCTTACAAGGGAAGTTGTAAGCCTTTCACTGGTGCAGTTGGAGGTAGTGCATTTTTCAGCTGATTGTATAGAGCATAGCTTTCTACAGCCCAGTGACTTTTGAACTGTCAAAAACAGCGTAGAGCTGTTGGTAGTGCGTACGTTCTCAGAGCGGTGGTTGCTGCAAGTCTCCTTCCTGTGAGCGTGCTGGCGATGTCACCAGAAGAAAAGTTCGCTTCTTTACTTGGCACTCGCCGCTTCACCGCAGTCCGTGGCTAAACTGATTAATTTTTGAGTAAAAGACTTCACGAACGTTCACTGAGTGCCGTGCAGAGTCGGGGACCTGCAAGACTTACCGCAAGTGTTAGTGTTTTGTTTGTGAACGTACGCATCTGAGCCTTTAATTTGATTTGGATTAACTAGTCTGGCAAGCGGCTCGAAGTGATCAGACCAGAAATTGGTTGCTGTACATGACTTTTAAATGAGTTTCACATGGAGATTTCTTCTCAAATGCACTCCCTTTATGCATTGAGAAGCACTAAGCCATTGCTCACGCAGGGAGATTTTACGGCTTGTACCTTAAGCTGAATTAGTTTTTAAAAGGTGTGGAAAACTGCGTATTGTTGATTGTTTATGCCATATTCTTTAGTGTCATTGCACCTGCGTTTGCGATGTTGAGAGCCTTTTTTGGTTAACTTTGAGCCGTTTTGTCTGTGTGCAAGGCACTTATCGATTTCAGTCTGTAATGAACATAGAAGCTGTCCCACAAGACTTCAGCGTTGCAGAGGATGAAAATCAGTAGCAGCCAATGAACAGACCGATAAAGTGCATCAATTTGAACTGCGCATTCATAGCTCTTCAATTGAAGCTGGTCAATTATCTTTGTGATGGAGAGGCACAATCTGCTGCGGACAAAGTGCGCAAAGGATGCGATTATGTTTTCTTTCATGCGAACAGTGACGCTGTGAGCAGACCAACAAGCGTCGCAATAATTAGGCCGTGGCTTTTCAATTCCACCGTGTTTTCATTTGGCCTCTATGACAGAAGTTTAATCATACTAGGTCTTTTTTTTCGTAGAAAATTCAAGCTTTTCCATTAAATTAGTACATTTGAAATTTTTTTGATGAAAATTTGACGTTTTGGTTCAATTTGTAAAATAACTTTTTCCACAATTGAGGCGCCTCATAAAGCACTAGTGAAGTATGGCATCATCACCTATAAAATGAATTAACTTAGGACGATAGAATATAATCCACATCGAAGTTTATTTTTAACTGCTATGTACAACATAGATCTTTTTTAAATAAGTTATCAGCTTTTGACAGAATTTTCGTGTGTAACTCTTTTTTATTTTTAATACCCTCAGAATTTTATACTTAAATGTTGGATGCGTTTACCGTAGAGTTTTCCAATTATGATGCAGCACGACATGATCTATATCTCTGGCCATTAGGCTTACTTTTAACTTTCGATAGAGTAAAACATTGGTAAATACCCATTTTTCCCCTGAAACTTACCTATGGCATTATACTTGGCATTATATATATATATATAATTTCCATGATATTGACGGAAGGCAAATTTGAAAATTCACTGAACTGTCAACAGGAAGGGAATTCTATCTTGGATTTGTGAATATTGGTATAATACAACGAAATAATAATCACGGTTTTATTCGAGAACCCAGGAACATAACAAAACGAAAATTTTATTACGTAGTGTAATTTCTCCCGCGGCGAAATCTTCTTACAAGATGGCAAAAACAAAACTGATCGAAAGTTTACAAAATAGTTGACGTAGTGTATAAAATGGGTTTCATTGTATATATGTAGACAGGTTCGTTGCAGGCTAGGTATGTGCTTGTACATCGGAATGCGAGAGGCGCGTGAGACGCTGTGCACATTCCAAACGTAGGCAGCGACCGCGAGCGCCGACTGCATTCCCAAACAAAGTTAAGTGCGCAGCGCCGAGTTCAGATGGCAACATGAGATAGGGAAATCCCACCCAAGATATTAGAGAATGCAAGGGGAACGCTGGAGTTACTGACCGCAACCCCAAAC
>VOMN01061015.1:0-11554 GCA_014899125.1 Orchestia grillus
GAGTTCCGTGTTGGATTAACGGAACTGGATTATAGGAATACTTCCTCATCCCAAGGATTTTTGAAGTGCAGTTGACAGACTCCTAGGATAATACCGCTCGCTCGTTCCTAGCGCTGTGGGACACTTGCCGTGTGTGACGTGCGAGGTGTCAGAGTAAAGTCATGAGACTGAGGTCTTCTAACTCCAGCATTCAATTGAAATTACAGTGCCACGTTGTTTCCTTCAGAGCAGTTGTCTTCCTTGGACATCGGAACAGCGCACGAGACGACGGGGTCTCCAGTCTTCATTGCATTACGTAACCTCAGGGACTGTTCTAGCCATGAGCTGGTCGGTTAGAGCGTCGTGAATGTTCTCCAGTGTCTCAAAAAGGGTGCGTCCTGCTATGAGTCTTCAATCTTGGGAAAAGGAAAAAGTCATGAGGACTTAAGCCAGGTAAATAAGGCGACGGACGAGTCTAATGAATGTCATTACTTGTCAAAAACTCGTTAATTGAAATCGGTGTGTGGCAGCTTGCATCGTCGTGATGCAACACCCGGCGGTTCTCGACGTTCAGTCTCACTCTCCGGAGCCCTTTTGGAAACTTCTGACACGAACGCTGGCGTGGACGAATTCCTTATGGACAATCCACTGGAGATGTCAAAACAAACCAGCCTTGTTTTGAACGTTGAATTGCCCGTTCTGGTCCTCTGGCCTCGGCGGTCAGTGCAGTGCACTATTGCGGTCTCAGGCGTCCTGTGTTCGAGTCGAGTTCAAAAATCAAAGTCTCGTCTCCAGTGGTACCTCGTTCCAGGAAAAGGACGCTATGCCCAAGCCGTCCCAAACAATGCGGACTCGTGTCAACCCTCTCTGGTGTTGTGCAGCGCGTAACCTGCGAATTGCTATCCCGGCATGTGAGTTCCAGCAGTGCAGTGACGAGCGGGCAGTCTTTGGCACCCTGGGGCGCCCTGGGGGAACTGATCCTCTGGAGGAGACAGCGTCGCGTTCAGATTCCAAGTGAATACTAGAGTTAGAAAATATTCGTCTTTTGCTGTATTAACACACCGCATTTGTAAGACACGTGCCACGTATGTAAGACACGTGCCACGCATGTAAAACACGTGACACGTATGTAAGACACGTGGCACGTATGTCAAATACGTGGCACTTATGTTAAATATGTGGTACTTATGTAAGACTCGTGTCAATCACGTATACACGTGTAATATTATACACACACATATATATACATATATATGCCTAATTAGACGCGTAATATGATTAAATATCTCATACATAGAGCGGTCGCAAAGACCCCATGCAGGACACACAGGAGATGCTAAATATGATGGAACAAGTCGCACTCTAGCAGCTCACACCTGAACAAATGACTAACGAACACAAGAAACTTAGGTGTCTCCAGCGAACCCTTCTGCGCACCTGCTTTACTGAAGCCTACAACAGAGCAACTCTTATAGGCAAAGGTGACACAAGGACCGCATTGTTTTATGGTACTGTTTCAAATGTACCAGAATTTTTCGCCACCCCATCAGTTATATAAGTTATTTGTAAATAATCCTAAATAATAAAAGATGCCCCGGCAAAAAAGTTGTACTGGATATGATACATGCATGGGGACGTCGAAGGTTTGAATCAATCTACATGCTACGCATATTCCCTAGCACTCGCTAAAATGGCGTCCGTGAAAAGAGCAGCGCGTAATAAAGTCACTCACAACATGCTAACTCTGGTGAGATCTTTGGTCGACATGAATAAACTGAAATGGAAGTGATTACACATCGATCAAACGTTATCGAAATGTGAAGTATCAAAAGAAATCGTCCAACAGTTTCTATATAAAACACTTCCAAAATAACGTTAGCAAAATGATAAAAACAGAACATAAAACGCCCTGAAAATACGAGAGACTTGCCATGGAAATACGAGAGACTTACCATGGAAATACGAGAGACTTGCCATGGAAATACGAGAGACTTGCCATGGAAATACACACAGAGGCGAAATGTAAAAAATTCATGTCGTCAAGCATATTTTACAGAGCATAAATTTATATTCTAGAGCGGAAATTATTCCAGAGATAATTATTACAGAATTAAATGACTCCAGAATCAATAATTTCCCAAGTCAACAGTGAGATGTTTGAAAGATTTTAAAGTTTTTATCAGAAAATTTACGTTCCAGCGAGGCAAATTGACACGAATTCTTCATTTCTAAAAGTCCCCAGAACACCAATAGGTCTATTTCTACATTGCCTTGTCTTCACATTGTCTACTCGATCGAAATCTACCCAAGGACATAGCTGTAAAGTGACTTCAGTAAAAGTGCATTAATTTATAAATTAACGAATAAAATAATTTCCTAAGCATGGCTTATGCACTTCCCTAATACCCCAACAAAATCGTACACCCGCAAATCAACCATCGAATCAGAACTGTGGGAAAGCGTGTTTTAAAAAAAAATTAAACAAGTTTTCCAAGCTGTAAATCGCCTGATGAGACAAAACCAACGAAAAGCAGGCTTCTTGCGAGCAATGTGCCCACTGTTACAATGTTACACTGCAAGTGCTGGTCTCATGAGGCAAAAGTACAATATCGCGGGAGAAGTAAGTAGCTTAGGCACGTACTCGGAAGGTTTTTGTCAAATAAACCCAATATTGCAATGCAATAATAGTTGAAAAAAAACATACCCACTATTGCAATGGCACGTACAAGGTGGTTGTATAACATCCCCACAATAACATACAATAGCACACACAGAAAATGTTTATCTAACATCCCCAGAACAACTTGCAACAGCACTCAGAAAATGTTAATCTAACATCCCCACAACAACATACAATGGCACACACAGAAAGTGTTTGTCTAACATCCCCAAAACAACATACAACATTACACAGAAAGTGTTAGTCTAACATCCCCGCAACAACATACAACAGCACACAGAAAGTGTTTGTCAGACATCCCCACAACAACATACAATGGCACACAGAAAGTGTTTGTCTAACATCCCCACAACAACATACAATGATACACATAAAGTGTTTATCTAGCATCCCTACAACAACATACAATGGCACACAGAAATTGTTTGTCTAACATCCCCACAACAACATACAACAGCACACAGAAAGTGTTTGTCTAACATCCCCATAAAAAGGACGACTCATACACAAAGTGTTTGCCTATCATCTCCACAAGTACATCGAATAAAGAAAGTGTTTGCCATTACGTGGTGGAGAGCCGGTCTGGGAGTCGAGTGTGTCTCAGACGCTGCCTGGTGGTGGACTGGTGAAGGTGCAGCGCGGCGGCAGCTGAACACACGGAGCACACTTGTGCAGGGAACACCTGCTCCCAGCACACTTGATAGCACTCCTCCTCCTTCTTCTCTCGACCACTGGTACTCTTCCACGGTACTTTGACTTCGGTGCTTTTTTAAAACCAGAGAACTAGTTTTCAGAGCGTACTTAATACGCACATACTATAACACAAGCTAAACTCGCTTGTGTTAGGCCTCGTTAGTACAATAAATTCTAATAAAGCAAGATTGACTTATTCAATTTAGGTACAACTTACTTATTCTAATAAAATATAACTTAAATAGTCAAGTAAAACTTGTTTATTCTAATTCCGCATCGTTTTAGCGGCCTCGTAACCGAGAGGACCCGGGTTCGAATCTCGGTTCAGTCGAGGCATTTCCACGTAACCAGGTAGTACTTCCCTTGGAAAAGGAAGTTTAATCCACATATTTCTCACATCCCTCTCCACGTCAGTAGTTCTAAGGCTTTGAAAACACAACGGTAAAGCGTGTTGGAATTAATAAAGGTTCAGCAGAGAGTTTGGATATGGGGGGTTGGGCACAAAGTCCAAATGTAAGGAATTGTGCGGTAGGTGAGAAGACTAAATAAAATGGAATCTAAAATTGATTTTCGACATCTTATGTAAGTAAATCACATATTCACCATTTCTTATTCTGATCGAAATATAAATTTTTAGCTATAATCCAAAAGTTTATTTTCTTCCTTTATTTTCATTAACTCGTCCATTGCACAAGCCATTTGGGTAAAATGGGTCTCCGAAATTATTCAAAGAAATTTTCGAGGACAGCAGAGAGTTCAAATCAGTTCAGCATCATGCAGACATAGCTACAATTTACAAGTTGAAATTTTGTCCGGATACGTGGCAGTCCGGATATGCGGCAGTCCAAATACGTGGGACACTGGATACGTAGCACACAGTGTACGTTGCCCACCGGATACGTGACAGTCCGGATATGAAGTAGTCTGGATACGTGGCAGTCCGGATATGAAGTAGTCTGGATACGTGACAGTCGGGATCTGAGGGAGCCTGGACACGTGGCAGTCGGGATCTGAGGGAGCCTGGACACGTGGCAGTCGGGATCTGAGGAGTCCCACAAGGAATGACTCCCAGCTTCAGCACCCCTTCTTCCCCCCTCCCGACGGCCTGGCGCTAAAAGGTACCACTAAGCCCACCAAGACCACAGCGCAGGGAGCGGATGTTATAACATCGCACCAAGATTTGAGGAAGTTCCTGTCGCTGACACGGAATAGAGCCTCAATAACGCTTCAGTAACGTGCTCAATAGCGCCTCAGTAACGTGTTCAATAACGTCTCAATAACGCGCTCAATAACGTGCTTTGCCATCCCTGTGGCGGCTGCAGCGCGCTAGCCCCAATGCCACGTCTGCTGGCGGGTGTGGAGTGAACTGCCTCTGTAGTAATCGAAGTGAAAAACTATGTAATTCAACAACTAGTTAAAAACTGCATCCAAAACAAGTCAAACACTATATCAATAACAAGTCAAAAATA
Organism: Orchestia grillus; assembly: GCA_014899125.1. Taxonomy (NCBI): domain Eukaryota; kingdom Metazoa; phylum Arthropoda; class Malacostraca; order Amphipoda; family Talitridae; genus Orchestia; species Orchestia grillus. The sequence goes on from VOMN01061015.1 coordinate 4,822, forward strand.
TAATGATAACAAGTCTAACACTATATCAATAACAAGTCAAAACGATAATAATAACAAGTCTAACACTATGTCAATAACAAGTCAAAAATATAATGTTAACAAGTCAAACACTATATCAATAAGAAATCAAATTTCTAATAATAACAAGTCAAACACTATATCAATAACAGGTCAAAATATGTTAATGAGAAGTCAAACGCTATAAGAATAACAAGTCCAAACTGCATCACTAACAAGCCCCAGACTACGTTCATAACAGCTCCAAACTCTGGGCCCAGTCAGTGACCTGAAGCGTGAGAGGCGCCCGTCCCTCGTGCCCCCTGCACTGCCCCGCTGCTGCCCTCAGGTACCGCCCTCCAGCGCCCCTTGTGGTCCTCATGTGACCGTCATTTCATGGCTTCTTTCATCGCGAAACTCTCGAAATTGCCCGTTGTTCCTGTGAAACTTGGCTTTCGTGTTATTCCTGCATCATATTTGTCGCTACGTTCAATTGGAGAAAAGTGAATGTCAACATGCATTAACCAGATCACACAGCAAGGTTTTGGCATTATGTTTAGCTTGTCATTTTGTTTAGTGACAAAGTAATGGGAAAATTCCACCGAGGAGCGAGGCAAAACGCGGAACTTGGCCACATAACGTATTGGCAACGCCACACCCTCCACGCCTCGAGTGCGAAAGGCGAATGTCAGGCAAATATATGAAGGCAGCGTGAATACAAGATCCCCTACTGAACGATTGCGTGGTAATGTGTCTAAAATTTCCCTCGTCTTCTTGTCACAACACATGCATTGCTGAACGTATCTGCTCGGAATTTTTGTCTAACTCATGTAACTCACTCGAGCAGACGTGCGTCACGCTGTGAGCCCTGGGTACATCAATACTTCTCTTAACTTGCTCACAATTCGGCAGACTAAATTAGCTCCGTAGCGGGCGAGAGTCGCCTCAGTATTACTAAGTAGCTCTTAAATACTTGTGTACAATCTACATTCATGTAACTCCTACATGTACGAAGCCGTATATTATCTGCACTATGCAAACTAGAAACATGCAGTTAATTTCTTCCAAATAATAATACTTTATTTTCAAAATGGGAATTTCTTCATGTTTCTACTTCCAACAGAACAAACAGTTCCAGGCCCTACATACTACATGCACATTTGAGAGCTGCAACATTGCGCCGCATGCACGGGAGCCAGCACGCCGGGGCGCTAGGGTGGTTGGTGAGTAGAGACTAGGCCGGGGCTCTGGTGCCCCTCTGGGACTCTGCAGGGAACACCGCTGCTCACAGAGTTAGTTATTCGCAGCCCAGTGCAGAGATGCTTGATCCGAATGTCCGCGGCAGCACAACGGTCATCAGGCGGTGCGTGAATTTTGTGTGTGGGCTGAGATGTGCGTGACGAGATATGCGACTGTACGTGACGAGCTAAGCGTACTACTCTACGTGACAAGGTTCACACGTGTACGTGACGAGGTGTGAATGTGTGCGTAACGAGATGGGCAATTGTACGTGACAGTGCAAACGTAATACTCTGCGTGGCAAAGTGACAAATGTACGTGACGAGGTGTACAGGTGTACGTGAAGAGATGTGCGACTGTAGGTGACGAGCCAAACGTACTGCTCTACGTGGCAAGGTGCACAAGTGTAAGTGACGCAGTGTGAGAAGTATGAGATCTGCCACGTGCTCTCCCGAAGTACCCCAAAACAGCGACCGATCCAACGCAGGCTTCTATTCCACTGGTAGAGAAAACGGTATAATTTCCTACTCAAAGACACGAAACAACGAAGGACGTTTCTATCCAAAAGCCATAGAGATTTGTGTTATTTTTCTTCGAAAGTAATTTAAAACGAGACAGTTTTCTATTCAAGACTCTTAAATTAAAACGAGACAGTTTTCTATTTACAAGCCCTAAACACGAAACAGTTTTCTGTTCAAGAGTCTTAAATTAAAACGAGACAGTTTTCTGTTCAAGAGTCTTAAATTAAAACGAGACAGTTTTCTGTTCAAGAGTCTTAAATTAAAACGAAACAGTTTTCTATTCAAGAGTCTTAAATTAAAACGAGGCGGTTTTCTATTCAGGAGACTTAAGCCCCAGAAAATTTCCTATACATACAAGAGTTAGAACAAGAGTTACGAGTCAGTTTTCTATTTAACAAGCAGAGAAAACAATACCATTTTCTATTGTACGTTCGTAGATCCCAAAAAACAAGACCTCTCACCACTGCAGAGGCAGATGGCTCGGAGTTGTCTCGAGGGAGATCCCCGCCGAGCGATCGAACCTTTATTGCTGAAAGGTCTAAGTCCTCACGACGGAAGGGAACCAATTAAACTCATTAGGAAAATTACCCTCTGATATCAAATTCATAAATTACATGAAAATATGGGAACGAAGCCTGAAATGATATGAAAGGAGCGGTCGATACGCTGACACTCGCGCTGTATTGATTGGGCTTGTTAACGAGGCGATCTATGTAGTCTGTACGAGTGTCGTCCGAGTTCCAGCCGTCTTCAGCACGCGTGTGCTGGGAGCTAGGGAACAAAGGCTAGGAGTCAACGACCTCCGCATTTAAAAATGTAGATGAAACGTGCCCGGGATTTATGGAGTCCTGTTTTGTAGATCCTGTATATGGCTAAATACTTCGCACCCATGTTTTCTACACCGCGCGTGGCGGAATACTTTGCTCCCATGTTATCTACACCACGCATATGGCGCTATACATCGAAGCCAGAATTTTGGCATCGCAGTTTATGGGTCCATACTTTACACGTATATTTTTTAAGCCGCACATATCGCACAGTACTTCAAAGCCGTAATTTTGACACCACATTTACGCTCTGCGCTGTGCGTAAGGACGCTCTAATTGCGACGTAAAATATTTAGGTACGTTCGCCTGTGAGATTGTAGGGCGCACCTTCTGGTTAGGATAGCCGGTCTATTGCGTGAAGATATCGCCACGAGTTTGGGCAGCGATCATACTTTGATACCCTGGAATGGTAGGATAATTCTTCATTTTCGCGAGCTTACCGTAAGTAAATATCGTCGCAAGTATTTTGAACGGCTGGATGTAGAACGTTGCATCAGCAGTTTTCTGACGGTGACCGTCAATAAGATATTTCTGGTATTTCAAAAATTCTTTGTTGAATTAAACACTGAGAAGGGAATTGGGAATAGATTCCAGAGGGGCTTGGAAATTACCTAGCGATGGATTGAATTTAGCTTGGAAATAGGTTGCAACTGCTAACAAATGGCTTTAAAATGACCTGAAAATTATTGTTTCAAACGACCTGGAAAAGCAGTTACCAAAGGACTTGAGAATGGCTTAGCTAACAAATGGCGTGAGAATGGCTCAGAAATGCCATAAAGGGTTTAGGAATGGCCGACACATGACGCGCACTTATAACGTCCAATGGCCTAGAATTCCATGCCCCTTAAGGTAGGGGTCTATGAACAGAGGGATCAGCTACCGGTACCGGTTTTATATGTATCCCTATAGTATTTGTTTACAAAATAAATTCGAATTAAAAAATTGGTAAGCTTTTATTACATTCATTTTGCGTATCGTTTTTGGATGAATTAATGTTACTACGAAACGTTATCGGTAGGAGGCCGAATGAAAAGAAGGCAGTCCGTCGCGTGAGATGCGGAGGCGCACCGGCCGTAGACGGTGCGGCCGCCATCTAGCAGCCCTCCAGCCTGCGAACATCGCTCTAGTTCTAAGGTTCTAGGCATAGACCTAGGACTCTAGGGACCTATGGATTTAGGGATGTATGGATAAGGGATATCGGGACTAGAGATCCAGAAATATAGGGATCTGAGAATATAGGGAACTAGGGATCTAGGAATTTAGGAATCTAGGAAGACTGGGATCTACAGATTAGAGATCCACGGATGATGGGATAATGGATTGAGGGATTTAAGGATTTAAGAACCAATGGATTAGGGGTTTAGGGATCTAGGAATTTACGTATTCGTGGATCTATGAATTAGGGATTTAGGAATCCAGGATATATGGATTAAGGACTTAGGGATCTAGGGATCTTGGGAATTAGGGATCAGAACCTTGATTAGTTGGATCCCAATGATGTATAAAGTCTATCCCAGATGATAATTTGAGTAATAGAATAAAATTCTATCTATCTGTGTGGATTAAGAACATCTGCTAATTTCTATAAGTTGCTGAATCTTAGCATCATTACAAACAAATAGATTAAATTGGCACGGTTTATTATTCAAGATGCACTTAAATATCAATTTCCCTTCAGCAATATGAACTTACAAAAAATAGGGCGATAATCTAGGCCTAGGATTTTGCAATGTAGATCTAGCAATCTAGGTCTAGGGTTGTTGTAACCTAAATCTGACGCTCGATTTGTAGTCTAGTTTATTTCTTCTAGTTTATGTGCAATTCCATCTGATATTAAGGAAAAAATGTCAGAGCTGCAAGAAATTAGAGACTGAGCTCAATTTCATTGACAGGTTTACTGAAAGTAAACAGCTACAATACTTAAATTTGTCGTCTATTTTCAAGTTAGCAGAAATAATACAATACAAGTTATGAAACTTATTTATTTATATGGTGCCCAAAGTTAAGCAACAATAATAAGGGCATTGATGAAACTTTTAAAACATCCTGATTTTTTATGATCGGTAAATTGAGATAGAGAAGATAAGGCGACTCAGAATTAGTGCATCATCATTTGTAACCTGGCAGAATGCAGGGAAGTAGATGGAGATGGAAATCCGAAATAGTAAATTTTCTAAAGGAAAATTGTACAATTGAGCAAATTGCTAAAAAGATTAATCTTTCTAAAACTTTTGTGAGCTGAATTCTGAAACATTAAATGAAACTTACAGACTAACACAAGGAAGCTGGGCAGACCCAGGAGACCAGAGCGAGAGGGGACTGGGCTGCAGGACGCCTGTGGCCCTCAAGGGACCATTGTGTGATGAGGCTAACACTTCACGGATAGTTGAAGATGATGGCAATGTTCCAGGACAAACTGTGTCCTGAGGACTGCATGCAATAGGCATTTTTCAGGGATGAATCTACATTTTTTTAGCATATTTGGAAGTGATAATAAACAGTCCGTATAGTGAAAAATTGGTGATAGTTTGAAATCTGCCGGTAAAAAGAAGACTGTTAAATTTGGTGGGATGAGGGGGGGTTGATGGTGTGCACATGGTATGAGGGCGGGGCCTGTCACCTCGTGTACACTTGACCTGTGCAGTTAATGCCGCCTTGTACAAGAATGACTTGTAAAAAAATGTTGTATCAGTGCTACAGAGTTCAGGAATTGAAAATCTTGCATTTGTGCAAGATAATGCGTCCTACCATGAAGCAAATCTGGTTGTGAATAATTGAAGGGAAGAAAGAATAGAGGTTACTAACTGGCCTCCTCAGTGCACGGACATGAGTCCCATAGAAAACTCATGGAGGACTCTGGGAGAAAATGTCTTGGGGAGAAATCCAGTAAATGTTGAAGATTTATCATCAAATTGCAAGAAGAATGAACGAAGATTACAATTGACGAATTTTGGGGTTTGGTGAAATCCTGCGCGCGTAGAGGCGTAGCTGCGATTGAAAACAACAGTCGCTTTACTAAATATTGAAAATGACCATTTATGTTCTGTTTTGCAATCGTGTTTAATTAAAAATAGATTTTTTTCTTAGCTTTGGACACTCATCAATGAAAATGCATCATTACCTTCATTATATTATTTCAGGTAAGCTAAATTTGTTGAAAATTCAAGAGCTGTACATGTTCACATTCAGTAAAAATTTCTCAAAAATTGAGCTTACGTTTTTCAAATTTTACAGTTTAATATTCTTAACTTAATTTTGGACGGGACTGCAGGTCTGGCGGCCTGGACCCAGCCTGCCTCTCAGACTCGGGTCTTACAGATGTGCTAGGCACACACACACGCTCACATGTGCGTGATCTGAAGGCCTACCTTCACGTACACTGAGAACACGTACGTGTGGTGAGTGTCCTCACCTGCACACACCCGCTTCTGCATGCATTGGGATCACAAGGCCTGTATGAGCTTGTTGTACATGAATGTATAAATTTTACGTACGTATATATTTTAAGGAAACATTTCGTACGCGAAAGTCAATAGCTGTAACAAAATTATTGCAGTATAAATTTTAGTGTACTGATTTGATGAATAACCAACATACAACATGAAACATGACCTGCATGCCATCAACCCTACATACTATGTAACCTACGAACCCTATGCCATATAATTACATTCGTACATACCATGGCAAACACCTATGCGAATTATATGTACAAATGTGTCTAGCTAGGCCTCAAGACCTACACCGTACAAGTATGACAGACAGTACAGGCTACCGCTACGCCATCTGCCTTATATTCCAACTGTGGACGTCCCAGTCATCACACGTTCAGTAAAGCATCTCCGCACTCCAGAAGCCCCCAGCTAGCCTTGAATGTATCACTTCTTATGAATAAGCATAAAATACTTCATACAAGTATGCAAAAGAAGTAGGCAAGAAGAATACGCCCAGCAGGCGGAGCGGTATTTTAACACGTATGTAGAAGAGACGCGTCACGTAGACCGGATACTTGTTTGTTGAACGAATTTTAGCACGGAGAGGCTGGCTGGCTGCCGGACCGGTTATGGTCGGGTCTTTGTGTTGTGTGAGTGTTGGGGCTGAGGGTCGTCTGGGGGTGCTGTGTGCTGTGTGTTGCTCGGTGGTGCTGTG
>VOMN01061016.1:0-11679 GCA_014899125.1 Orchestia grillus
AGTGTATTTAGCCAAATTCAGGACTCAACAACGTTGAACAAAGCACACATGATGGAGCTCATCAAGATTCACTCTTCATAGCCCAATCACTTCGACCGAAGCATTCAGCAAGTATATCTGAAAATCTTCAAAGGGTTCCATGAAAAGGCTAATAAGAAAATTCCCACCAAGTTTGAAAACATCATATAAATGTTCTACAAAGAGCTGCTTGGGAAACCTCCTGCTTATGTAGTATCAGCATCCATGAATGAGTAATCTCATGAGTTTCACCCTGATGCGCCGAGAACCCTGAATCGGTTTCTACAACTACTGTGTTAGGCAATTCTAAGCTCAGTTATGAACATCAAAGTAATGAGCGCAAGAGTTATGTTTCTTATTTTGAAGGTTATCCCTTCTCATATCTCATTTGATACAATTTTGAGCCCAGATACCCGAAACAAGATTTCAAGCTCAGTGCATACACTCGCTCAGAATAAGGTATCTACATATAGGCAGCTTGGAGTAAAACTTGCTTCAGTAGTCTTGCTCATGAAATCAGAAGGTCGAGAGGCATTGGAGACTGATCTGTTGAACATACTATCAACATAAGATAATGAGCTTATCAGAAAAATGGTCATGGTTAATATTCCATTGACCTCGAACAATATAGATCACATTCTAATTCGCTTAAGGGATAAGAACTCTGACATAAGGGCAACCTTGTTAAGAAGGTTGTTGACTGATGGTTTCAAGTTGTAGAACATGAATCTTGGTCTAAGATATAAACTTCTTTATGATGGATATGGCGCCAAAGACATTATCTGCAAAGAATAAGCTTTGAGATATTTTGCAGACTATTTCAGAGAAGGACAGCCCTTGTCTAAAATTGAGCAGCAACAAAAAGCTATGAAAATGGAAGAGTAAGTTGATACAGCCAACAATCCCAATCAGAAGTTTGAAAGTTTCATTCAACTTTTTGAACCAAACTTATTGCTGGTTAACTCACATTTGTATGTGCTGTTCGATAAGCTTATTAATTAACTTTTGGGGTTTTTGCCGATTGGAAGGATGAGCTAATATTTAAGAAAGCTCTGCCAAAGGATTAAGCCGAAAATGAAAGACCAAGGAAGAAGAGAAAGCCAATATGTATCATAAGTTTCCCATGAGCTGATCTGGCTTAAAAATGCTTCTGATTTCAAGCCATAGCTAAAAGACATCAACAGTGTGTTTGAAGAGTATTGTCCATCAGGATCAGACTTGTCTATCATTTTGCTCTAGTTTTCAAAAAATGGAAATANAGGATTTCAGTCAAATTAGCCCTAACAATGATATCTGTACTATCCAAAGCCCTGAAAAGATCCAAACAAAGAAACTAATGATAAGCTACTATGATATTCCAATCATTTCTAATTCCTATGATTTGATTCACCCTTTAGTCCTAGCAATGAAGTCTCTCAGAGAATAATCTTATGCTTTATAGCTACAATAGACAATATCTGAATGGGCAAGTGAATAATCAACTGTATGGAAGGAGAAACAAACTACAGAGATCACTCTTAAAAGACTTAAATAAAAGTAATCTGCTGAAGCAAATGGAAGCAATAATGAGAAAAACCAAAGAATGATGAAAAGCTTACAATAAAAACTTGATGAAATTTATGCTGAGATCGATAACCAAACTAAGAAGAGATTTAGAGTAATTATGTCTTTGAGCAAGATGCAGAAAAACTGGAGTCTTGATGCATATATGTCTGATATCAAGGAAGAGTTGTCAAGTGGGGACAAAAGCTTTGGTCTGGGTTTGTTGAGTCTGCATTGCTTAGACAGTATTGATAAAATAGGCATTTTTCTTCCTATATTCTGGGATCACATCATGGAAACCCAAATAGAACAGCCAGAAAAGCTATAAACAGATCTTAAAAATGAAAAATGTGGGTTTCTCAAGAAACAGTACTTACTTATCTCCCTCAAAGCTATCACTGATTTCATTGTAAAGTTCGACATTTTAAACTCTGAATAAGTTATGAACAACACAAGCACAAACCAATCCTCTTAGTACAGTTCTGATGCCTTTATGTAAAGAATTACAGCCTTGATTCTGGATAAGGACCCGGATGTAAGAATTTTCGCAATTGAGTGCCTTTGTAGAATCATTTATCATGATAGAGTTGACCAAAACAATGTCAGTACATATTTCTTGCATTTGCTATTGCTTTGGTGGGAGACCAGCACAGAAGAAATAAGTGCTAAGTCTGTGCATACTATTTCATTGTTCTTTAGAAGCTATTTGTAAAAAGGAAAGGCTCAGGTTAGAAAGCTGGCTGAAATGTTGTGCATTTTTCACAAGATTTTGAAAATCTTTGAACAAAAAGAAAAGTCAATAAATAAGAAGCTTATCGTATACAATCTGAAACTAGCGTAGCTCATCAAAAAGACAACTTCCATTGCTACAACGGTTTTGAAATATCACAAATAAAAAACTACAATTTGGGAGTATGAGGAACCAGAAGTCGGTCNGAAAATGATACTTTTTTCCCAACAAGCTATAAAGGCGACAAAACGATAAATAAAAAGTCACTGTAATAGTTGACAAGATTCTAAAAGGAAATTTAGAGTCATATTTCTGTTAAAAATGAAGAGACCTTCAATAATGAAATAATTTCCCAAATGGAAAATTTTTTCTTAGAATCTTCTAAGTACATCAACGAAGAAGCTCGAAGAATCGCTAAGAACATTGAAGAGGACTAAATCTTTATAAACATGTAATCAGATNAGCCAAAAGCATACTCAATGAAACCCACCGGCAAGGGCAATAAAAAGAGCAGATCAGGCCTTGAATAGATATAATCTGAAAAGTAGTAATCTGAGTCATAAAGTGAAAAAGTAGTTGAGGTAAAGGTTCCTGTCAAAAAAGCTAAAAGAACTCCTGTTATAACCTTAAGCGGTACAAATATTTTTTATTTTAGACTAATAAGACATAAAACCTTCAGAAAGTGCTCCTATGATTAGAAGAAGTAAACGAAACAAAAGATGATAAATTTCTATGAAATAATGAATAAAATATATGTTAGAAACATTCGTTACGTTGCTTGTNGTTGCTTGTTAATTTTTAGTTAATAAATTAGATAAAACTATTTTGATATTTTTTCATAGCTTTTTAGATACTAAAACAGCATCAGGTTGGACACTATATGCATCGAAGCTATGATACAAAGTACTATCCCAATCAAACTCTTCTTGATCAGACTATTTTTATGCTTTTCCTGTATTCTAACTTCCTTGTTTAAAAAATTCCCAATATTATGGTGCCCCTGGAAATATGATATTATCCGCGATAACATGACACCCCTTCTGGATGACACCATATGTTAGTAACTTTTTTAGATCTGGCAAATACAGATCTTTTTCATGATCAATAAAAACCACATCATATGGCCCTTTCTCAGTGATTTATTTCTGAGCCGATGATACATCGCCGATTGTGATATGATTTCGTTTATCATTGGCAGAAGCATAAGCATGATTATGAACCTTCGTTGATACTTAAGCAAACTCAGGGGCAATCTAGATAGTATGAATGTTTGCCTAGAGAGCAGCTTCACTAAACAAGAGAGACGAGTATCCACAATAGCCGCCAATTTACAAAATATTCTTTGGCTTGATCTNATGTATTTCTGGGATTTATTGATCATGCATTTTAGGTTTGTACTGTTTGTTACCTGTTGAAAATGTATGATCTTATCTGTATTTTTGTAGTTGTGATGGTTGTTGCATTTTTTTACAAGTAAAAAGATATTTTATTGCTTTTGTTGTTGTAGTAGTTATTGTTGTTGTAGTTGTAGTAGATCTTAAAAAATACATAACATAAAAAATATTANATTAAAACATTTTTTTTTAATTATTTATTTCATGCAAACAAATCAATTATTATATTATTAAAAATAACTTATATTGAAATACACTTAATTTTTCGTAAACAAACTTTTTGTTATATTTAGTTAGATTGTTTTATTTGTTCTAACGACCAATTAACTTATAATAATAAGTATTCCATAGCTGAAATGTCCAACAAGAACATACAAATCGACAAGGAAAACACCTGCTTCTCACAAATCACCAAGAAGAATAGCATCGAAGAGCCCGCCTATAAAAAAACTGTCCTGGGAGAAGTCCACTTGCAATCTACTGTCTAGCCCACTTCTCCTTTGGGGTGCAAGCTCATTGAAAGAAAAAGGCAAATGGTTCAAAAGAGCTGTCAAGGTTTCTCCTTTAAGCTTGAGGCTTGATGCCTGTATACTGACTACTTACTAGAGAACTTACTCGTAATAACCAATAATGAATAGAGAATGATTTCTTCTATAATTTATCATTTCTTTCTTTCCATTTCAGCAAAATAAATATTTTCTAATCTAACAAACAGACAGGTGTAATTAATAGATCTGTGATTCAAAAGCGAAATAAGTTTTAAATCACCCAAGTGTAAAGTCTTTTATAAAAAACTTGAATTATGAAACTTATTATCAGCTTGATTGTTTTTTTTTCTTTTAACCAATCTATTATTTACACTTATTATAAAAAGTCATCATATTAATAGATAAAAATAGTATTTGTTTGTTATTGTTGTTATTGTTGTTGTTAGAAATAGAAAAAAAACATAACTTTTTAATATAAATAAAGTAAATGATTTTGTTATTTAATTTTGTTTGTTTATTGATTGAATAACAAACAGACAAACTAACTAATTAATAAGTTAAAAATACTGTAAATGACTGATAATTTAATACAAAACAAACAATTTTTTTATTTTAACATATTATTGTATGAAATTATTTAATTTATCTAATTCATTCCTTTAAGATTAATAATCATTAGTAAAACCACATATATTAAATAGACAATGCCATTAGATCTAAAAAATATCAAAGGAGGAGGCCTCCACTATGTCAAGTACATCATTCCTCATCTATCTATAGCCAAATGGTGAGCACCGAAACGATGGTGTTCCATAGTGGACTAATGCAACCAAAAAAACACGTTGACAGAATGATGAGGGGTACTCTACAAAATCCAAGCGACTATCATGACAAGTTAAGCTACGAAAGAGTAATTTGAAATATCATTTTAGGGTATTATAGCACACTCCCGCTCTCCTGCTACCCAGCGCTGGAACTTCCATTACATGTACGGAGGCTTTAGGAAGTATGTCGTCGACCGATGGATGTATCAAACCGTTTACAAGAGAATGTTCAGGAAAACCTGGGCTCCCATGTTGGTCTGTTACGTTCTTGGGTGCATCTGCATGAGACAGTACGATAATGCCGCCCACGACTTCTTCTACTTCTCAGATTGATCTGGCTGTGAGTTGATCTTGGGCAGAACATCATGATCAATGTATTCAAGGATACAATCAATCAATAAAAATGTACAGCTTAGTAGTTATTTGTTCAAAATACTTATAATTTGGTTGAGAGAAAGAGAGGATGGTGTTTAACAGGTTTTAACACAAAATTCAATTATTAAGTTTCGGTGTATTAATGGATTTCCAGTTTTCTAAAAACTAGCTAAATAGCTAGTTAAAAAGCTGGTGCTGACTGAATGCAATAAAATAAGCAGCTTGTCAAATCAACTTTATTAAAGTTTCTTTTTTCTCTAAAAACAACTCACAATATCAGCTAATGGGTCTTAGGAAGTTGTCATTCTCAAAGTAGCCTTCTAATGTCACTTCTGAGTTGGCATATGCTCCTTTTCCATTCATCTTGTCGCTTAGCCATTCACCTTCGTAATAGCTTCCGTCTGTCCATGTATATTTTCCTTCACCTTGCCGATTTCCATGTTGGAATTCACCCTCATAAACATCCCCGTTAGCAAACACATAATATCCTATAAAATATAGTGAATAAAAATTACCTTGCCCATTTTTCTTACCAGCAGCCCAGTCTCCTTCATATCTATCTCCAGTTGCCATTTCGAGAATTCCTCTGCCATGTTTTAGATCATTCTTCCATTGACCATTATACGTGTCTCCATTGGAATACTAATACATGCCTTATCCCTCTCTTTCGCCATTGAGCCAGTAACCTTAGAATTTATCATTATTTGCATACTATATTGCTCCATATCCATTCTTTTTATCATTTATCCATTCTCCTTTGTATTTCCCACCTGTTGAATAATGATAGATGCCATTGCCATGCTTCTGTCCGTTCAAGAAGTTACCTTCATATTTGTCCTTGTTAGCATAGACTATCTCTCCCTTGTTACAGGCCTTGTCGTCGACCCATTATCCGTCGTACACAGCTCCTGTGGCATATTGAAGCACTCCATTTCCATTTTTCTTGTTTTTGACCCATTCTCCAATATAAACATCTCCATTCTGATAGTAGTATGAACCTTTACTATGCTTCTCTCCATTGAGCCAATTCCCTTCGTATCTTTCTTTATTAACATAAGTATAGATTCCAAAACCATTTTTCCTGTCTTTGGCCCACTATCCATCATATATTGCTCCACTCAAATAGGCATATACTCCTCTGCCTGCCTTTAATCCATCCATAAATTTTCCTTGGTATTTCTAACCATTTGCATAAATATAGATTCCTTCTCCTGCGAATCTATCTTCTTTCCAGTTCCCCATATATACATCCCTGTTGGGGAAGCAGTACATACCTTTTCCATGTTTCTGCTGATTGGGGTTTGTTTATCCTATATATTAGCCACCATCTTGTGAAGGTATTTTTTTATAGTTGAACTTCAGCTATCCTTGAGGGTCAAAGAACTGAGAAAGGAATTCTTAGCGAATATCATGTGTAAACGATTGTTATTGAGAGTGTTGGGGTTGGGGTTGATGAGGCTTTTTTGTTGATGTCGTTTGAGGATTTTGTTGTTTTGAGAGGTTTTGAGGAGTTGCATGTTTGATGTTGTTGAAAGTTGGATTGTGGAAGCTTGTTACCTTCATTATTCTTTCTAAGGATTGAACTAACAACTAATTTGTCAGGAATATACTTACTATTCAAGAAATACTTTATAAATATGTGTTTTTGATTTATTTATTTGAATTTAATTTGCTTTTTTTACTAACTGACTGACTAATAAAAAATTAATTCTTATTTACAACTTATCTGCAGTTTTGTTTTTAGTGACAAAGATAATAAAATTATGTAAGGATCAGAAGCACCTAAACCCAAAGCCAAATAAAAGAAAGCCTCAGACCACCGAGAGCAAGTTCAAAAGCAAAAGCTTGCTCATTAGCTGTATAACGAAGGCAAATAGTACATTGATAAGTACAACAAAGACAAAGTAAAATAACACGCATAAATGGCAATTCAAAAGTTTTCATAAGCAATTACATGTCTGCAGTCAGCCCCTTCAAGTGACAAGGGCTCGACTCATGCTAAATATCATGCCGATCGAGGCAGCGCCTTCATGGCCATTGGCCATTATCAAAAAGCCATGTATGATTTCGGCACTGCTATTCGTTTTGACGACAAGCAGCCAATGTACTACGCTCATCGGGGAAACTGCATGATGATGCTCAACCAGATCAACGACGCATTAGCCTAATTCGAACGAGCAATCAGTTTGAAATCCACAGACGGCATTAACTATTTCAATCGAGGCCTGGTACATGCAAGACTAATGAACTTTACTAATGCCATTACGGATTTTTCAACTGGGCTTAACTATATTAAGTCGGGTGATACACACTTCAAGGCTCTGTTCCATCGTGGAAACTGCTATAGACAAATAAAGGACTATGCCAACTCAATATCAGATCTTTCGAAGGCTTGTGAAATTGTCAAGGATGATGCCCCTGCTCAAAACAATCTTGGATTGAGCTATTTTGAAAACCAACAGTATGACTATGCCCTTGAAAGGTTTAAGAAGGCTATTGAACTCGATGGAAACAAGGCTACATATTTCAACAACAAAGCCCTTGCTCTGTACCACAATTAGCAATATGATGAGTCTCTTATTGAGTATAACAAGGCATTATCACTCGATCCCAATGATGCCAGAACGCTTTTTAACCGAGGGAACACATATTTGGCACTTCAGAAGATAGAATAGGCACACTCAGACTTTGACCTTGCCATCAAAATTATGCCCACAAACGCCAAATTCTATCACAGCAAAGGCTTGGCCTATCAAGATACCAAATAGTATGAGAAGGCAATCATGATGTTTAAGCAAGCCTTGGAAGTGTCCAATGATCATATACCTAGTTTGTATCATCTTGGCCTCATGGAGCATAGAAGCGGTAAGCTTACATCAGCTCTTGAGAGTCTCACAAAAGTACTCTCAGCCATTGGGGATGATAGGCTAGTTTATGAGAGTAGAGGTATAGTTTACCAAGATATCAAAAATCACAAAAAAGCGATCGAAGATTTTAACAAGGCTGCTTAGATTTAGCCCACTTATGCTTAAACATATTTTTTGAGAGGTACTTCTAAAGTGTAGTTGGGAAAATTCGGAGATGCAAATTATCAGGATGCTATTGAAGACTTTTTATATTCAGAAGAATTGGGCTCTAAAAATGCCGGTATTTTTAAAGGAATTGGGTAAGCCTACAGACTTATGAAAGATTTTGAAAAGGCTTTGTATTATTTAAACGAAGCTCTGAAAAGAGACAAGACAAATGAGGAGTTTCTAATAGAAAGAAGCAACATATATGTGGACACCAAACTGTATCAAAAGGCTATTGATGACTTAACAAATGCTCTGAGCAGCAAGCCAACCGACCCGCGAATCTTATACAAAAGGGGTCTAGCTTTTTTCAAGAATACTGAGTTTAAAAAGGCCATAAAAGATCTGTATACTTCCTTAGATAATCACCCATTTGAAACATACGAAGCCGACATATACTATCATCTTGGTATTTCCTATTCAAACCTAGAACTGTTCTAGAAATCTATACCTCCACTAACTCGTTCCATCGAACTTTCGTATAACTAAGCATGCTATATTCACGAAAGAGCTAAAAGCAACCTGTTAACAGATCAATTTAAGAAGGCTTTAGATGACTACACTTAAGTGATAGCTCTTCAGCCTAAGAATAGTCATGCATATTTTGGTCGTGCCTTTGCTTATAAAGCTTTAAAAGATTATGACAATGCTGCATAGGACTTCGAAAAGGCTAAATAGCTTGATCCTTTCAATCCTAAGTTGATAATAAACCCCAAAAAGATCTACGAAATCAAATATATAAAATTGTGCAATCCAGGAGACTAGACAAAATGAAGGCAAAAAACAATATATAAAAAAAAAGCAAGCTGACTGATCAATTTCTATCTTAAACTTTGTTGTTGTTGTTTGTTCTCGCTTAATGTGGTTGTAAATGATGATTTTAGATATTTTAATCATTATGCATCATTTATTAGTTTTTGAAACTGAAAGATTGAATAATCATCAATTGGCTCTCTCATTTTTTCATAGACACAGTTTTTTTAGGAAATATTATTGCTTACTAATCAACTCAACCTGCCTGTTTTTTCTAAAACAATTCGTATATTTTATTCATTCAAAAATTAAAGCTATTAACCTTATGCAAAGAATATGCATTACTGAGAATGGTCTGACATTGTTATTTTTGCTACTAAGTCAAATTGGTGGAATGAACAAGTTCGTTTATGATGTCATTGGCCTAAGGAAGCTCATGGGCATCAACTAACTACATACCTAACAATCATACAGATGTACTATACCTTTCGAAATTAGAACCTTTTTTTGAATATCATCAGGGAACACTTGCTCGAGATTCCTTAAAATTGAGCGTAGAAACTCTCCTGCCTGTCCATAGTCCGGTTGAAGTTGAGGAGCTGGATGTTTATTTTGTGCAGAGAAAGACTGCAAAGAATGGTATTGTTAATTTGGATGTTGTTGCTGCTGAGGCATTTGTGACATGTTTTGTATTTGTGAGATGTTTTGTAATTGCTGTATCTATCCCAACCCTGCATTCGGATTTTCTGTTGCTATTATCATTCCTCTTAAATCTAAAGAGCCATGAGCGAACGAGCACTGAGCCTCATTTCGACAAAAACCATTCATATAATACTGACCTAAATTCATTCAATCGATTACAGAGTTGAGTTTTGTAAATGGAAACAGGCTTACACGATGGAGGCACATAGTTCGGATTCATTCAATCGATTACAGAGTTGAGTTTTGTAAATGGATACAGGCTTACACGATGGAGGCACATAGTTCGGCTGTGGATCAGTTTTATTACGTAGCTATTGCCTCCCATGAGCAAAGTGACACTGATCGAACAGACTACACATACCTTTTTGCATGAAATGCCTGCATAATGAAGTTTTGTAGGTTTGAAGTTACTGCTGATTCATTATATTTAGACTTGGAACTAGACAAGTAGCAAAAAGAGTTTTTTTTTTTACAAAATTTAATAACTCAAACTAAACAAACAAATATATAAATGAATGAATGAATGAATGAATGAAATGAAAAATAATTATTACATTCATTATTTTTATTTCATTCTGATGATGACGTTTACGTTGACTATTGATTAATTTCACTTATTGTAAAATTTTTTTTTTAGAATTTGATTAATTAATGAATCGATAAAATGTCTTTTTCTTTCTATTTAATACATTCACATAAAAATTTAACTATTTATAACTTACTTATTTCATGACAATAATTATTCTGCCATTAATGCATTATGTTTTTTCTATTTAGTTAGTGCTAATAATATTACTAGAATTATAACAGTTCTTTGCTCTCTTATTCTTCGAGGCAATCAATGACAACCACTTCTTCTTTACAAGTTGAGAGCAATAATAAATTAGCATGCTCAGACTTTAACTACCAATAGCCTATTCAATCAATGTATATGTCAACCATTCCAAACATTCCCAAACCCCAATTTCGACCAAAAACAGCAGAATTGCGTAATAATCTAAGAGTTGATGACATTCAGGGAACTCGAAGTAAATTTATTGAAAAGCCACGTGTCTACAGAGACACCTACATTAACAAAAACGATGACATAGACCGTTCACATTCTAAAGTGCTAATTGCTGCACAGGTCAACAAACCATTGTATTCCATGATGGTCGATGATATTAAAGGAACCAGAAGCAAAATGAACAAATTTACAACCACCAGAAACACCAATCCATTGAATCCCGTGTATGAGGTGCCTGTTGTTGAGTATTATCCGGTCGAATAGCCTAAATTTGTCAGAGACAATTTGATCACTCATGTAATTTGTTTAGTTGATATGTGTTTTAGGACATTGAAGGAACCTCAACTAAGGAGTCATTCGCAATGCGGATGATGAAGGAAGATAAGTTCCAGGATAGCAAGAAGCATGTGCTATCATCCATTCAGCTCAAAAAGAAAAATAGGCTCAGGACGACTTAAAATTCTGCCTTGCTCAATGTTGAAGATATCAATCTCAAAAGGGAAAAAAGGTTTCGTGAGACCAACCCTCTCGATCCTGAATACCTAGTACCGAATTAGGCAGGAATAGGTGCGCATAAATACGGTTAGATCAAAGGCAGTAAAGTTCCTCCTATTAAACAAAAGTTCAACAACCCTGATTTTTCCCTTTTCACTGAAGATATTCCTGGCGCAAGAGCCAAGTCAAAAAACATCATCAACCCTGCTAAAGAGTAGATAAAATAGGCAAAAGTGTCAAGCCTAAAAAGAGGAATCACCTCAAATCGAAGCACTAACCCA
>VOMN01061020.1:0-52346 GCA_014899125.1 Orchestia grillus
GGTCACCTACAGCTGTACCCAATGAGTCACCTACAGCTGTACCCACTGAGTCACCTACAGCTGTACCCACTGAGTCACCTAAAGCTGTACCCACTGGGTCACCTACAGCTGTGTCCACTGGGTCACCTACAGCTGTGCCCAGCAGCTGCATCCTGCCAGGCGCTCGTACAGTTGTCGCTCAGCATCGCCTGCTCTCATGCGGCTGCAGCGTCCGCTCCTCCAGCTAACGTCATCCTTTTCCTGCCGCAGCTGTTTTTTCCCATGTAACATATGTTCTACATCTGTTTTTCTCCCGTGTCGGTTCTATGTTTGAACTACTTCTTACATCTGCCCCAAGCGTGTCTCACAGCTGCAACGCGGGGCCGCAGCTATATAGGACTACGGCACAGCGCACCGCACAGCAGTCCCTGCTGACCCAGATGCATGTACAGCCTGATACACAGCCTGATGTACAGTCTAATGTACAGTCTAATGTACAGCCTGATGTACCGCCAGATGCACAGCCCAATGTCGGGGCACAGCACATGACGACCGACAAACACCGCCTTTCAAGCTCCTCGTCCCGACGTTTTGAGTGCATAGCCCTGCAGGTGCAATTGAAATAATTCTAGTGAATGCAATTGAAATAATTCTAGTGAATGCAATTGAAATAATTCTTGTGAATGAACGCCCGAGCCTTTGCCCTCCTCTCCTCCACGCTGAACCCACAAGTTTGATCGACACATTCCAAGCGACGGGGTACCGACTGAACCATTCCTCACAGTTTGCAACCATCCATGTACCGTGACGGGGTACCAACCGAACCATTCCTCACAGTTTGCAACCATCCATGTACCATCTTCACCTCTGTCTTACCGATGCTATTTGCACGTCGCCGGCACCGCTTAAAAAAACTCACAAAATTGTAACCATACTCTAAAAAAAAGTGTAAAAATATAGAGTGTTTGGAGACTAGCATGAATTCAGTCGAGTTATTTACCGAATATCACAATTCGTTCAAATCTGTTTACTGTAGCGAAGTGACCACCGTTAAGCGCAGCGGAAACAACAACGCAGCGACAGGATATAGGCGCACAGCTCAATGCACAGGCACCATTGTGGAGGTCCTGTGCAGAGTTCTGCCCCGTGGGGAATGGGGGCATTCGCGGTACTGAGGAGATGTGGTTTTCCAGCGCGGGGCCACATTGGTGCCCTAACCCTCCTCCTCGGTATATCGATTTCTAACAGCAGTTCCAGCAAATTGAACTCAAAAAATGTTTTTGTTAAACTTCACAGTCGAAGCTTCATAGTTTCCTAAGCGAATCGTTTAATAGTTATCGTTTTCAATATCAAGTCCCGTCAGAACCGTCTATATCATTATCGGTTTCCATTAGAACTTCCATGATCAGTTTCCAGTGTAATTTTCATTTTCGGTCTTCATGCTCCTGATCATCGTTGTTTTTTACTATTGTTTTCATTAACGAGTGCCTGAAGAACGGATTTCCCGGCCGCCTCGTCGACGTTTTTTGCCTCTAAAGTCGGCCAGTGAAGACTTGGCAGCTCGGCCGGAGTGATGTTGACCACCGGTTGTGGTGCGTCGCTGCAGACAACCGGTTCTGGTGTGTTGGTGTTGGAAACCTGCCGGACTTGTATCTCGTTCTTTTCGTCCTCCTGCATACTGGCCAGAAATCACCGTTACAGAGGCGGCTCACTGGCACAGAAACCTGCAGGTAGTCTGGTATCCAGAGACCTATTGTAGGTAGTCTGGTACCCAGAGCCCTATTGTAGGTAGTCTGGTATCCAGAGACCTATTGTAGGTAGTCTGGTATTCAGAGACCTATTGTAGGTAGTCTGGTATCCAGAGACCTATTGTAGGTAGTCTGGTGTTCAGAGACCTATTGTAGGTTGTCTGGTATCCAGAGACCTATTGTAGGTAGTCTGGTGTTCAGAGACCTATTGTAGGTTGTCTGGTATCAAGAAACCATTTTTAGGTCGTCTGGTCCCCAAAGAGACTTTGCAGGCAGTCTACTGTCCAAAAACAATTTGCAGGCAGTCTACTGTCCAAAAACAATTTGCAGGCAGTCTACTGTCCAAAAACAATTTGCAGGCAGTCTGCTGTTCAGAAACAATTTGCAGGCAGTCTGCTGTCCGGCACAGAAACACTAAAAGATAATTTAGTCCCCAAACGGAAGGCACTTCACACGCACCGACCTTGTCGACGCAAGTGTCGACGAGCCCTGCACTCTGTAGCGCTGGCGGTGATGAGTTTGTCGTGTGTAAAACAACTTAAAGAAAACATTTTATGGACGAAAGGCTACAGTGTAAAGAAAATCTAGTCGAAGCACGTTAGTTTCATGAAGAAAGTCTCTCTAAATGACGGCAACTTTATGAAAAAATCCTATTCAAATCAGTAACATCTCTTTAAAAAATCCGATTACCGGGCGCAAATTTCCTCAAGAAAAGGGAAGGCAACTCAGAAAATATTCCGGCAGGAGGCATCTTACATAGTACGCTCCCAACTCTAAAAAAAGGAAGAAAATATTAGCTTGAAATTAGGCAGCGCAAAGTCTGCAAAACGCTAAAGCTAGGCCCACAACAGATTCCCGTCGCCATTCAGCATTGACTGAAGCGACCCGCATCAGTGGAGCGGTGGTTATCCATTAAACGGTTCATTTTAAGAAGCAAAACCATATCATATGAAGAAGCCTTCCCAATATACAGATATGACGGAGCATCTAACAAGATGCTCTACGCTTGAGCATCTTTCTTATTTCAGATAAACGACCGCCGAAACCAACGTTGCTCACTCTCACACAACACCTAAGATTCCCACGCAGTGTTATGGCACACGAAAATTCATCTCTTCAGAATGTCTTTTTACTCAAAGATTTGAGTGACCTGGCTACAGTTTGCCCACGTGAAAACTGAATTACCCACCCTCGCATGCGACAAGAAGCCTTGGCTCGGTCACGCGCCTCACTCGAGTTCGTTACGCCCAGGATTCAATTGATCGTGAGCGCGTGGTTACATTTCCGTATCTCTGATTTGCATCCTCTCCAACTTCAACACATCAGGCAATGGTCAGCGTCCCGCTAGCCCACGGGCACGTCACCTCACGCGAGGTTGCGGCCATCGTCGAGTGGGACTACCGCTCCTGAAACGCGACTGCACGACTGCACTCACGCGACACGTACGAGTGTAGCACACGCGACACGTACGTGTGTAACACACGCGACACGTACGTGTGTAACACACGCGACACGTACGAGTGTAGCACATGCGCAACATACACACGCTAGACACGTACAGGGCGAGGCCAGAGTCCTCGGACTCTCGTTATTAGTGCCATTGTTCTAGTTAGTTAATTAGTTCAAGGCTCCTCAGCCACATTGAAGGCGATCTCAAGAGCGCGACGGGAAGGGACCACTCGGTATGGACTAAAGAGAATGGGTGTCTATGAACAGGATTTTCCTACGTAGTGCTCCCTGCACATAGGTCGGCAAGTTAAGAATGACGAGGAACAAAAGGTAAGTAGTTGTAGTAGATAGAAGTAGTAAGGATAGCAGTACTTTAGCAGCTAAGATTGTCTCGCATCAAAAGATAAGGGATCATTTAGCACGGACTTTGGAGGAAAGGGAATGGGAAGAAAATACAAAGAAAAGATAACAAAAGAGGAGTAAAAATTTAAAAAAGTAGAGTGGATACGAAAGACAGAAGTCCAGGAGGGCTACCTGTAGCTGAGGTAACAACAGTGTCCCACTGGAGATGCCAGTCCCCATGGCATACGATGGACAAACCTAACTAACCTAATCCTATTGCCTATCTTATGCCCCAGAACGACCCCAACTTTTTTCAAGGTCAGTATAAGATAAATTTGAATTTTATTTTATAATCAATGATTGGACCAAACCGTATCATCTCCATTTTCAAGCAGGCTATTAGATATAATTTTCTATATAATTAAAGGAAAGAGTACGCTTCAACTCATCATCGAGTGCCATCGCGCGGAAGTGTCGAAGATAAATCAGCTAAGAGGGGCAGCACTCACGGCACTGGAGGCTGAGAACCCATTCCATGAGCCTGGCGGCGAGGACCGTCCCAGAAGCGGACGCTGGCTGTCAGCCCCCTGAGTCATGAGGGCCGCGCTTGTCAGGAAGAGGTCAGGAGAAACCCAAATCGGCCCGCGTGGAAAATGGCCGTACAAATGAGTATCATTGAAAAATCAATAAAGACCATAGTCCAAACTGACCTCAAACTTGCACCTTTCAAGCCAAAGAAGTACCTTCAACTCACTGACCTCCAGAAAAAGAAATGAGGTTGCCGAGTTCAGAGTCTTCGGTGTTTCGTGAAGGATGGCGCGCGAGGGAAGGAGATTGTATTTTCTGAGGACAAAATACAGACATCCCAGATGGTGTGAGAAAGGCTTACCGTGGTCAAAAGAAGGCTTCCGTTATGGTTTGGGGAGCTGTTTCCCCTCAATAAGGTTGAAGAGTGCGAGAAAGTGAATTCGAATTCATACATCGATGATATTTGCATTTCTGTCCGAGAAATGGAAAACACTCCAAGTAAGATTACTTCCCCATTCAGCAAGACTGCGCGCCTTCGTACACTCCCGAAACAGGAATGTTGAACAAATTTTCCGCAAGTTCTGGAGGAAATGTTGCCTCCATCTTGGCCACATTTGAATCCCGTAGACTTCATTGTTTGGTCCCAGTTAGTGGCTGATGTCTGAGCATCGCGCCATGCCAATGTCGACGATATGAAATTTTCCTTGGAGAATGCACGAGACAAAACTCCGCAGCAGAAGCTGCGTGCATCGATACAAAGTCTCAGAGGAGGACATCCTTCAGAGAGTACCTCGTGTGAAAGGAGGACGTGTTGAAAACTGGACCCAGACAAGGTTTCGTGCGATGACTAGACTCTACAACATATAAGCACACTTTTCCATGATCAAAATAAGAGCGACTGATTTGCACGAGAACTTTCTCGGCCCCTTGCCACTTCACTCACGATCTCGCCGAAAATTCGCAGCGGTCGAACGCGGAGTTGCGCAGTGCGCCACTTCCCTCACGCGCCGTGGTGCGCATAGCGACCGACGAGTTCATTGCGTGTCACGTGCGTGTCACGTGCGTGTCACGTGTTATGGAGAACGTGGTGGTAATGAGGGAGGGGGGGGCAAGGGGGTGTGGGGGTGCTGTAGTGGTGGTGGAGTTAGGGCGAGCGAGAGGAAGTGAGGAAGAGAAGAAGACAAGGAGGTACATTTCACTTATTGGTGAGTCAGTTCAGGAGTGACGCACTCGTCCAGAGGTAACACTGTCAGCCGTGTCAGCCAGCCCCAGTTACAAGCAAGAACAATTCAAATGCAGTTGTTGCACTTGCAGCAAAATTAACGGGCTGTTACGATCAAAAATAACGGGCTGTCACGATCGAAATTAACGGTCCATCTGAATCAAAATTAACAGTCCAGCTGGCCACACGGACGTTCCTAAACAGCTGGCCACGCAAACGTTCCTAAACAGCTGGCCACGCAAACGTTCCTAAACAGCTGGCCCCGCAAACGTTCCTAAACAGCTGGCCACACGGACGTTCTTAAACTGCTGATAAAACAAATACTCCTAGACATCTTGTCACTCATCAATATTCCATTGATTGTCTCAGAGAAATTCACTGAGCACCTCATTAACACCCATAGCAATTGTTAGTCAGCGAACATTTGTATCTTTATCGAGCATGAATATTCTTTAGCTTCTTGTTTCCGATCATGTTGTTTTTATGTGTGCGAGCATGCACACTTGTTTGTTGTACCGTAATGCATAAATTCAAAACTCATATTTTAGCAATGTAAAGGCGCTTTTCCATCGTATCATAGTTAGGGTTCATCGGGACTAAAGTGAATGAATTATTTTCTTAGGCTTTATATATTTGTGAAGAAATAACGAAGAATCATTAGACGCTCAAACAGGACTTCTAAAGTGACCCAACAGGTTGCGTGTGGTCTTATACAGAATAAAATTGATGGCTTTATCATCTCCCTCAGTTACATTGGAAGGACTAACATTCACTACTCACACCCACACTTCAGAACCTGCGTATCCAAAACTATCCGCGCATTGAGGGCTCGCCAAAGCAACACGTGAGCTCGTCTGAACTATTTTTTACCTAATTTCAGTAAATTTCGAAGCAACCATAACGGAGAGAGAGAGAGGGCTTTTTTATCACTGGTGAAATAATTTCAACGTAAATGGCAAGTTTAACCTACCTAACACGGCCCGAAGTTTTGGTGTCGCCGTGCCTACACAGCGCAGCTCTACGCCTCGGCTATCAGAACCTTTATTTATTCCAACACGTTTTACCGTTGTGTTTCAAATGCCTTACAACTACTGGTGTGGTATGGGATGTGAGAAATGTGTGGTTTAAATATATTTTTCCAAGGGAAGTACTCCGCAGTCACGTGAAAAGCCTCACCTGAACCGAGGCTCGAACCCTGGTCCTTTCGGCTGTGAGGCCATCACGCTAACCGCTACACTTTAGCTATCAGAAGGCAGGAATGGTGCGGGCTGGGGGGCTAATGAGCAGGTCGACGGTATCACGAGCTAACCTGCAGTTTGGATTCTTGGGAAGAAGTTTGGGCATCCTCGCCCTGGACACACTAGTGTGCCGCTCTTTACGAATGTCGGCTTTGATCATCTGGTCACAAAGGAAGCACTTCGCTTAGGGGACCCCGTGACAAGAATACAAGGGTGCTACCTCTTGCACAACGTGTTTGCTACTTTAAAATAAAAATGCTATTGAGAAGATCAGTTGTCTCGCTCATGCTGTGAGAATCAGACGTCCTCGGTTGACACAAACTTCATTAAAACCAGCGCAGTTTACGGTCAGCATTTCGTTTTGCTTTCAGTGCCTTACAACGACTGACGCGTGACTAATGTGAGGTTCATCCCTGAAACGGTAACCTCGGGTTTCACACACCACGTAGTCTGCCTTCCAGTTTTCCCCGCGGATTTAAGACTAAGAGTCCCTCACTCACGTAGACTTAGACTTAGCGCTACCATTCCAGAGCTACGCTTCCTTTTTTAAACGAAACAGACCTTGTTTCCGCGAAACTCCGTTCGCTCAATCGAGAATCTAACCTGTACTTCGAACCTGTACTTCGAACCTGTACTTCGAACCTGTACTTCGAACCTGTACTTCGAACCTGTACTTCGAACCTGTACTTTGAACCTGTACTTTGAACCTGTACTTCGAACCTGTACTTCGAACCTGTACTTCGAACCTGTACCTGAGCTAAACGCGTCACCTGCGCCCCACGGAGCTGCCAATCCTATCGGTCAGTTGTGAGGAGTGTCGGGACAGGGGTAAGGCCTCTGTATCACTCAGCGTCTGTGTGTCGGACTAGTCGACGTTACAGCCTCGCAGCTGGGAAGTAAGGGTTCGACTCCGGGCTCAGGCACTGATTTTCCCGTAACCACAGAGTGCTTCCCTTGGAAAAAGAAGCTTAAACCTCACATCCCTCACGTGTCAGTAGTTATAAGGCTGCGGTAAACCGTGTTGAAATTGATAAACGTATTGTCATAGTCACTACGTTCACAAATAAAACTTAATGTGTCATTCTTTAAATCATAGGCAAAGAACAGGCCAGGGCCTCAAACCTGGAATGTTTTTTGAATTTTCTGACAAAAGATACTTTTTTAAAGGGGAACAAATAGTCCTGTGATCTAAACACGACAAAGCAAAATTAGGAAGAAAAATCACATCATTTTTATTCGAGCTGTACACGATTAGCCGTGCCCGCTCCCATCACCTCTGCATTGGCAGCGTACAGGAATCTGGCCACAAAAACAACCGCTTCACAGTCGACCTCCGCGTAGAGGGCTATCAACTAGAGCGAGCATCAAATAGCACGGGTGACATTCACGCCAAGGGACGCAAATAGAGCGTGTTGTAAGAAGCAAATCATAAGATATGTTCGCTGGAACTGATCTAAGGTTCCATGCGTGGGACGACTGCGGGGCTGTGTCCAGTGGGCACAAGAGACGCAGCAACGGATAGAGTGGAGGGGGAGCAGGTCCTTTAAATGGAACATTACTAATAATGAACGCTTCGGATCGCACGGATTAGGTCGCCTAGCCTGAAAAAACAGACGAGAATCCTGAGATCTCATCAACGCGCTGAGGCCGAGCGGTACGGGAACGCACTCCCGAGACGGTGCTGGAGCGTTCCCATTGAGTAACCATGGGGGTGGGGAGGGAAGGGGGGCTTTACTGTGGGGTAACCTGGAAACTGCGTGTGTCCAGACACTGCTTTCAAAAAATTAACTTCTGATATTGTTTATTTTTAAATACGTGGTCAAGCCGCACGCGAGAATTGGCGTATTTACAGAGTGACCTAACCTAACCGAACCTTATTTTTTTGGGTCTCAAAATTTAAATGCTGAGAGCTGGAACTTGAAGAACAAACATGGAATTTACGTTCGACTTGTGGGTACACCTAACTAATGTAAGGTAATAACTCATTCACGTTCATTAACACAATACACCCGCACAAACCCTCAACAAACCCGTGCAATCCCACAACACACCCGTACAACCCCACAACACACCCGTACAACCCCACAATACACCCGTACAACCCCACAACACATCAGTACAAACACACAACACACCCGTACAACCCCACAACACATCAGTACAACCCCACAACACATCAGTACAAACACACAACACACTCGTACAAACACGACACATCCGTACAAACACGCAACACTCTAGTACAAACACTCAACACATCAGTACAAATACACAACACATCCGTATAAACACACATACTCGTACAAACACGCAACACATCAGTACAAACACGCAACACATCAGTACAAACACGCAACACATCAGTACAAACACGCAACACATCCGTACAAACACGCAACACTCTCGTACAAACACGCAACACATCAGTACAAACAAACAACACATCCGTACAAACACACACATGCTCATACAGAATAATAGAAACATACACAGGAAAGAAGCTCATTTTTATGTTTATATTGTTCTCAAGCTAGGATGGAAGATACAGGAAACGGTTTCTTCACGCATTGAATTTGAGGAGAAATAAACAAACATGTGTACTGAGCAGCAGCTCTTCACACGGTTGAAATTGAAGAGAAACAAGCAAGCAAACAAACAAATCCTCAAGCAGCTGTGCTGTGTGCACCAGTGCCGCCAGCGAGAGCGTCTCGACATGGTGGTTGTGCGCTGTTCCGCACCTCAGACTTACCTGGAAAGTTGCAGACGCCGACTTTTTGCCGAATTTGCCTAGAGATTCCAAATAAAATTCCCGTACGAACTCCAAAAGCAATGTCACCGCAAGGGACTTGCCTCGAATTCACACTGACTCGCTGTAATGTTCAGAGGAACCAAGGCTAGTGCTGTGAACAAGGGACCTAGAACTGGAACGAGAGCTACTTCGAGGCTCTGCATGCACATCCACACTCGGCCACAGCACTAACAATACTGACCGAAACGATCGGGGACATTACGGCACGGGATGTTCACCTGAGTGAACGATAAATTCTGACTAGCTGCCACAGGTGATAGACACCTCAGGACTCGAGTTGAGTTTTTATAAACACTAGGTTGCGTAGACTCTAAAAATATCCTATTTTCTTCAATACCAGACTGGTCATGACTACATCTAACATTGCTTTCGGGGATAACAAGATGAAATTTTACGAGTCAATCAGCGAGTAATGAGTTTTGGTCTCTTCCGACGTATATCCAGAGGCACAGTTCGGCGATGCTTTCCAGTTTGCAGGACGGAAGTTTCAATTACCTTCGTTCTTCCAGAGCCGCACATTCCGATAGGGAAATTATTGTCGTAAGATCGGGGAGCTCTGGATTGAAATCTCTCAAGTCGGACGGTTGATGCGGTCTTTTTATCCTTCTTTGTAATGGCCTTTTAGGTACGAATCTCATTCGCCTACATGTACGTGCATTCGGGTCGGTTGCACAACGGTTAGCGCATGATTAGGTACACACGTACATGCTCCGTACAGGACGCTCCCCAGACCTGGCACAGGTAACCTCGTTCTAGGTCATTTCGGAAGCAATCTTCGAATAGAGGGTGAATAGGTAAAACTCGGAGAAGGTGGTGTATAAAATAAGAACAAAGCATTAGCAAAATAAAATTCCAAGTATAAACAAAGTAATCAGCTTGCAAATGTTACCAAAATTCGTACCGGAGTATCTGCCAGCATCTGGCTGCATCTGCCAGCACCTGTCAGCACGTGCAAGCCACTACAAGCACCTGCCAGCACCTGAAAGCACCTGCCAGCACCTGGAAGCACCTGCCAGCACCTGGAAGCACCTGCAAGCCCCTGCAAGAACCTGTCAGTCCCTGTCAGCATTTGCCAGTACCAGTCAGCACCTACCAGCACCCGTCAGATCTGTCAGTACAGGCCATCACTTGTCAGTCTTGCTAGCACCTGTCAGAACCAGTCAGCACCTGTCAGCTCCTGTCAGTACATGCCAGCACCTGTCAGCATCCACCAGCACCTATCAGTACATGGCAGCACCTGTCAGCTCCTGTCAGGACCCACCAGCACCTGTCGGCATCCACCAGCACCTGTCAGTACATACCAGCACATGTCAGCACCCACCAGCACCTGTCAGTGCATGGTAGCACCTGTCAGTGCATGGCAGCACCTGTCAGTACGTGGCAGCACCTGTCAGTGCATGGCAACACCTGTCAGTACATGGCAGCACTTGTCAGTGCATGGCAGCACCTGTCAGTGCATGGCAACACCTGTCAGTACATGGCAGCACCTGTCAGTACATGGCAGCACCTGTCAGCACATGTAAGAACATTTCTAAGGTGAAGGAGTTTTTTTTAATTACAGTCGCCCCCGCATAGAGCGTTGCATCGGTTACAGTGAATTACCGCTCTACTGTTATCCCACGTACAAAGCGCTAAAGCAGTTCCATAGACGACCACTCTACAGTCGTCCCTTGTATAGAGCGCTAGATCGGCTCCAGTAAACAGCCGTTTTACAGTCGTCTGCCGCATAGAGCGCCGCAAGATTAGTTCAAACAAAACATAATCCAACTTTCGGGTTCCCACCCAAGTCCAATGCCGTGAATTACAATCACGCACAGGCACCAGAATAGACGAAAAGTATGAGGGAAAGTCAAGAAAAAAAGGTAGCATTTTGAGTAGGTACTTTCACCTGTGTTCTATGACAACTATCACTACTACTACCCACTACACCTCTGTCAGGGAAAAGAATTAGGTGTCAAAAGGGTTTTCAACATCACTTCCAAGGAGTGACATTCGAGTGTTGTAATGTTAACGTTGGTAGGCTGCCGATCTGAAATTCTGGACATAAAACTGTGCTCAGATTGTCTACCCGTTTGACTAACCACATCATAGATACATGTATTTCTGTTTCTCTAATGGAATTTAATTTTCATGTAGGAATATCTTTATTTTTCCTATGGTTAGAATAATTGTGAAAAAATACTTTTAATAAAAATAATGGAGCTCATTTCTAAAATGAAGAAAGATATTTATTAATTTATGCTACCGAATATAGATACATGTTTTTCAATGTCATTTAAAATTAAAATTGGTTGGCACAAAACAGGGTTGCAGGTAAGGTCTTGAGTTTCATATGCCTATTTGCATGCGTAGAATGAAGTGAATGTATTACAAACTTGTAAATTAAACTGTACACACTAAAGTAACTCGCTAACACTTTCGTTTTATATGCGAAACAACTAAAATGCCCATGTGTTATATTATAAATCATGAAAATAATCGTACAAAACGTTGGCATGTACATATTTATAAATACTTTTTCTAAAAAATGGCAATATCTTTTTCAAATAGTAGTTTTTTTCATTCATTCATTGTAAGTTAATGTATGTCCGAGATTACCTCCATTACGTCAAATTATTAAGATGTCGAAAGGTAACAGTAAAATAAAAATGAAATGTGTTCGTGATAGAAAGGACAAATCTTTACAGTACTAAAACTGATTATTTTGCTTGCTTGTTTTCTCACTTGTAACCGTGCACACTCTTCAGTAATAAATAATACAGAAGTTTAAACTCATCCATCAGTTATTGATTATGGGTTTTCTATCCTCTCATGATTGAGGGTCATTGGAACCACAGGGAGTGAAATATTTTTCTTTGCTCTGGATATTTGTTCAGAAATAATGAAACATTTGAAACATTGATTTACTACAAGTATTTTACACAATTTTACAATCAAATCAGAAATGACCAAAAACCGGAATCATAGTATCCATAATTTGTGGGTCGAGATAAGCTACACGCCTTCTAGGGCAACCTGTATAGAAATGAAGACCTTCAATTTACAGCACATCAATGAATAATAAAAAAGCCTAAATTTTTACACAAATATGTTAGTTAGAATAACTGGAAGAGGAGCTCAAAATTACAAATTTAACCTGGAAGAAAGAAGAAGAATCATTAGAGGCTCCAACGTGACTTTATAATTGTAACTCAAAGGGATACGGACGGTTAAATGAATTTTAGATAGAAGTCAGCGAATTATGTCAGTCATATATAAGCATGGTGCAGAGAAGTAGGACTGCGTTCTTTACGAATCACAAAAAGAATGTATTTAGATGTGTGGGGGTGTTATTAAAGCGAAATTAACATAACGTTGTGCGGGAGGTACTTAAATTGAAAGAGAAAAACTGTACCCAGAAAAAGTAACATATTGGCTCAATGATAATGCTTGTTAGAAATTGACTATTTAGGGTACCTTTCCGATTTTATAAGTTCGTAGGATTATATTTATTTATTTCATATTTGTTATTTATATGCTTGATTATTAATACAACAGATAATGTTTTTCAAATTTATTTGCTATCAGTTTGTGTGGTATCATAAAAACTGTTTGTACTCACCTCAGAAAAAATATCATTTTTACCATAAACTAAAAATGAAAATTAGTTACAGAGCCTCGAATCAACTTTCGTTTCTGCTCGTCTACAGTTTCAAATCACATGTTAAAATTTTTTTTGGGTATGAGTAATAAAAATGTTGTTGTAGAATGTCCATTTCGCAATATCGTTTTGTTTATTAATTACATTTAGTATACCTGTACAAATGTAATTAGGGTAAGTTGTTCATTATGGAGTAATTTCTGACATTTAGGTCTCCAACGCTACTGATTATCTGACACCCTGTACCGACAGTCACTGCTGTTACGCCAGGTGTCGTAATGCAAGGGGGTGATAGTGTGCTGATAAGTAGCACAACAAGATAAGAGGCTAACTGGCGTTGCGGATTCCATTATGCCTTAATTTCAATTTTAAGTAGCAGTATTTTTAACTTCTTGAAAATTTTATAATTTTTTATAACTTGTTCTCATTCTTTGTATGGTTTCATTACTTTATTCCCATTCCTTGTGTATTAAAAATTGTGCTCTTTTTAATTTGGACACTTGGCTCGCGATGGTACTGTCACTTTGCAAATCATTTACGAGGTAAAAATTGAACGCATGAAAAATAGAATTTGAGTGTAAGGGCATGGGTCAAGATTTGTAAGAGACGTTCAAGCGAATTAAACATCCTAAAGGTTGTGTTTGTTAGATATGAAAGATCTGCTGATGGATGGGTTTTTGAGAAATCAAGAAGGTGGAACAGAATGGGACTGCAAAATGTGAAAAGAAAACAAAAGAATATGGACCAGACAAGTATAAAAAACGTATTAATGGAATCATATCTCTAGCCTAGTATGCTCAAAGGTAAAAAGAAAGTATCAAGAACTGAGGTATTCTATAATGAAAGATATGAAAGTCAATTGCTATTTTGAGTCTTGGGTAAATGCTTACTTTACTGCAGCCAGCCATGCCTAGACTCCTGTTCATCAAAGTTTTACATTACATTCTAATATAGATTACTGATAGTATGCACTTACTACATATCTATCTTATGACTATGAGATGTTTGCTATGCTTTATGGACTGAAATTGAAAAAATATATTGAAGGTAAATTAATTTTGATTCACAGTAATTAATTAAAGACATCAAAGGCTCAATAATAATAATTGAGCAGTCAAAGAAGAGTCCATGAGTGTTTTTGATAACAGGTGAAATAAAACAAAAACAGCATGTGAAAAGGATAATTCATTTGGACTTTGGAAGTCAGATTCAAATAAAAAATTAGACTTGAACTCCTCTTACAATTCTCATGAACTCAACAGTCTCAACTCTAACTTCTTCCAAAACCTGCAACCCTGACTCCATAACCTTGGTTTTTAAATAAATCTGAAAAATAGAACGGAATTAAAACTTCAAAGCCCAAAAAGATTATATGATCCTGTTTCATGAGAATGATGCTAGTTTCTCATTAAAAGCTAAATACAGCCTTGTTGCACTCAAACGGATAGGGTAGTGGATAGTTTTTTATACAAAACTAAAATAAAAGTTTTCAAAATACTGTGTAGAAGGGCTGGTGGTGTGGTTACATGGGAGAGAGAGAGAGAGAGGGAGGCAAGTAAGCAAGATGTAATTTTGGCCCAAATAATGGTTCTGTAGAATAATGATTTCTGAAAAAATGACTCCTTAAATTACAAAAAATTTTACTTAGCAATTGAAGCTTATCTTAAGGTGTGATATGCTGTTTCATTTTAGGAGCTTCCTCTAAAAAATTTTTGGAAGGTAGGGAGATGAAAAAATGTTATTGAAGTCCCTACAATAGGCTACTTCTAAATCAATTTGAAAATTTTCTCTTTCATCAAAATCTTAACGGGAGCACAAAAAACTGCACCTATCATAGTACCTAACCCAACCCCTAGGGCACCAGTCTAATAAATCTTTGTAATGAATGAAGCTATGGAGTCAAATGTGAGGTCATTTTTTTTTGAAAAATGAGCCCAGAGGTGAATATTCTGCTACTAATTTCTAAAATTACACCCTGCAAGTAAAAGGGTTAATCCCTATGTGTGCCCATGGAAAAAATTATGAGCTTTCATTTGAGATGAATTTGTGCTCTCTATGTACAACAGGTCAAAAAAAGACATTTAGGGCTGTAAAGAGTTAACAAATTGCCAGAGCTGGGCAGCGCTACTTTGAAATGTAGCGGCCGCTACATTTTCCACCTCTGCAAATTGCCACACATTTGAAGAGCTTTGCAGCATTACCTTCTCTTGACTAGAATGAGCTGCCACTCAAGAATTTGTTGACAGTGAGTTTGCTAATTCAGTTTACTGTTATGGGTGCTGTAATGGCGGAAAAAAAGCATAGCTCATCTTCCCAGCCTGTGGGAATGTGGGTGTTGTGATGCCAAGTTGCCTTGTCTTTATGCAGAGGTTGTGAAAAGTTATTACTTTCAATTTTGTGGTGCTCAATTTCACTGATTTCTTTTGTTTGTATGTTATTACAATGTTATATATGTATTGCTTTCATTTTATATGTTACTGTATACTGTTCATAACCTGTGCTTGTACTTTTATTATTCTATTGTTCAAGGGTTTAGCTTGTGTAATATATTTGTGTATTTCTCTTTTCTGTTCAGAGCATTTTTTGTGCATTCAATACTATAGGTACCTGTCATTCATTCCAGCAGCTAGCCAACATGGCCATTCTCACAACATTCCACTTCGTGTTATCAGTCGCATATGGCTATACTGCTTATTATTACGTGTTTGGAATCAACCCTCCAGAGGAACTCAAAGCTGCACGTTCTACCGCATATGGCCCCTTCAAATATTTGACGTACTGGGATGTGGTAAGTTTAATTAAATCCCTAGAAAATGTTTTGTATTTTTACCGTACGATTATTTGAGATGTGTTCTTTTTAAAATAAATGGTGGCATTGAGAAAGCTGTATTTAATTGAAGATGGTAAATAATTTACCTTTTGTGAAGTTCATCAAGAATCATGAAGGAAACGTAACTACTGTGCATTGTGTCAGTTAATATCTTTTCATTTTTGTTATTTTGTTCCAAGGTTTACTGATATTTTTTTGCTATGTTCTTTCTTAGTCATTGTGATATGGTAGCTATGGTACCTATATTGCACATTTCAACTGATTAGCATAAGTACACCATATGTTAAATGTAAATTAGAGTAGTTTGTAAGCAAGTGTTATATAACCTGTTTGATAAAATTAAAATGTAATATAATAAAAGTAAAATGTCAAATTTTGTAGTGTTTTGAAATTATCCTAAACCTATATGCTGTAGTACTGTTCATGTATGATTTATTAATAACCAAAGTTAACATTATATTTGTTTGCAGCTGATGCAGTGTGTATTCTTTGGCCTGTGCTTCCTCAGCAATGTGTTTTCATCAGTCCAAGGAAAGAAACGCAAGACACTCTTTGAAAATGTACTGGACTTCCTCTTCGCAACCATCTTCTGTCCCACTGCCCTGGTGAGTTGTTGGCTGATGTTAAGATGGAGGTAGTACTGTATTTTTCATATTTTTTAAGAAAACGACAATCCTATAGTACTCAAACTTGACGTAATAGAGGAAAACTGAGACCAGTGTTGGATTCAGCATCCAAAAATTACTTAATAACTGGCAAACTAACTCAACAAAAAGTGTGTTTCCCAGTGAATTATTCTTGATAAATTACTGCAATATTGATGCTAATTTTTCTGATAATTTTGTTAAACTTGGGCTGTATCCATGCTTGTTTTTATCAGTCTTATTTTATTATGGCAATATTTGTGTTATTTTTATTGGATTATTCTTTATTGCTGTATTGGATTGTTTGAAAAATGAATTGACACGAGTTTTTGTGGCATTCTTGTATTATCATTTCCTTTGACTTGAGACTTTGAAAATTTGAGTCTTTTGTGCTTACAGAACTTCTATGAAACACATCAAACAGTTTTACATGTAGATTAGAAATTGTACTTAGCATTGCAATTGAAGATAACTACAGATTTTAAAATGGGTAATAAAATTTGAGAGAATGGAACTTAGATATAGTGGCATTGATTGACTTAACAGTGCTTTTCAAAAAACATTAATCTGCATGCAACCAGTTGATAAAATTTGAAGTATCTATGTTACAAAATAAAAATTAGCCACGTTTTTTCAAAGGGTGTTCATTCCTCTTTTGTAATATAAATACCTGAAATATGTTGGAAACTCTCAACCAGATTTTTTGTGTCACTCTGTGTCATTGCATCTCAATTTGCAGCAGTTCAGTTTGCATATTATAATATGCAAACTGAAAATATTTTTTTCAATAATAATTATTATGAAAAAAATATTTTAGATTTGCATGTGTAAATTCTAAATTTCTCTATTCTGTACATCATTCTTGAAAATTTTTCATTTTTATAAAAAGTTTGCACTTGCATCATTATTTTCAAACTTCCTTTGACTGAGGTAGTCATACATGAGGTAGATACCTGTTCACAGACAAATGTCAATTCCTCATGAGGTGAATACCTGTTCACAGACGGAAATATCAATTCCATGTGTGTCATTTCCTTGCCTTTGCAGTTTGTTTCGTCGATGTTTTGGATTCTGTACGCGATCGACCGTGAGCTCATCCTGCCCAAAATCTACGATACCTTCTTCCCAGTGTGGCTGAACCACGCCGTGCACACCCTGCCCCTGGCGGCGGTGCTGGTGGAGCTCCTGTGTGTGCAGCGGACTTTCCCCACCAGAAAGAAAGGCTTCTTCGTGGTCACCCTCTTCATTTCTAGCTATGCCCTCTGGTGAGTGTGGTCGGGTAGTGTGCAGGTACACGCGTGATGGCGATACCTTTATTTTCCGAGTCCAATACAGTTGACAATATTGTACATCGTTGGGTTTTCAGTGTCTTATTACTATTGACGCGTGAGGGATGTGAGGTTCAAGCGTCCTTTCCAAGAGAAGCACTCCGAGTTTCCTCATTCGGGAGTTGAACTCTTGCTTTCCAGCTGGGAGGCCATCACGGTAACCCGTGAGCCTTTGTACGTATTATGGTAGCATTGACTTCTTCACTACTGTTCATCTTCTCTGGTACTCGTGCCCGTGTTATAGTACTTGGAGTTTATATTGTCCTTCATGCATATTTCGATTGTTCCAGCTCTCAAATTGTTTTCATAGCTTTGTCAAATTTCGTGTTCTTCTATGTTGCAGTGTGGAGCTCTGTAAGTGCTTGTGATCCTTGCACAAATTT
The DNA here is from genome assembly GCA_014899125.1 of Orchestia grillus. Taxonomy (NCBI): domain Eukaryota; kingdom Metazoa; phylum Arthropoda; class Malacostraca; order Amphipoda; family Talitridae; genus Orchestia; species Orchestia grillus. Next base: position 18,141 of record VOMN01061020.1, read on the forward strand.
CAAAATTTGCTTCATGTGCGTGTATCCGTGATACCGAATAACAGTGACGTCGTTCAGCTCCGAACTCAGACGCTTAGTTAGGCTCGCGTCTTGTGAAGATTGTTGATGATCTTTGGGCTATTCCATTTAATACTGCGGTCCTCCTCGTTTAGTCTACTTTGTGCTGTTGTTTGTGATCGGGGCATTCGAATGCTCCAGGTCACATAAGTAGTATACTTTTTATGTGCGGATACAGATATGAAAGTTTTCTATACTACCGTTAGTGGATTTGGATTTTTGATAATTAGGTCGTCATGATTACAAGCTGCAGGTTCCAATGATGAGCCACCTCCTATTGTGAATTTTTTGTACTTAGTCTACATATTTATCGCTCCATTTCAAGGTGTCACATAGGGACCTGTATTACTTGTACCACCTGTGTTGAATTATGGTAAACATGAAATGTTAGAAGTGTACGCTGTGTGTCATCTGATACACAGCATTGTGGTAATGAGGTGCCCATTGTGTTGCTGTATGAAAACTAATATTCATTCGACTTCACTTCTAGTTTTCTAGTGTCTAGATAGAGTGGCCCAACTAGCTGCATGTTGTGCGTTACAAATTACAATTAGTTAAACTGTCCAATTAATTACTACCTCATTCCGAGCTGCTGAACTGTAGTTAGAGCCTACAATCATCAGGTCCATATTTAGTCGCTGATTCTTTTTCTCCAGTTATGTTTGAGCGGCGCCTGCGATATATGAACTCTTTGAGTCAGAGTGCCGACTAACATATGAAGAGAGTTTCAGAATCCTCAGGATTGGTTAGGTACCTACTCGGCAGCTTGGGATGCATCAATAGTCGCGGTCCTTCTCATCCACAAGAAAAAATTAAAAGGCTGAAACAAAACAACACTTTTTTGTGTGAAACTATTTCCTATTTCGAGTGAGTTCGTGTAATGACTAAACGGTCCTTTGTGTGAGGTGCCGTGCAGAATGTCTTACAAAAGTAGGCCCTTAGTGTAGAGTGCTGTGCAGAATTTCTTACGAACCTATGCCTTTTGTGTACAGTGCTGTGCAGAATTCCTCACGAACCAATGCCCTTTGTGTAGAGTGCTGTGCAGAATTTCTGACCAACCTATTTGTCTCGTGCAGGGTGCTGTACATCGCCCACAGCACCGGACACTGGGTGTACCCAGTGATTGAGAAAATGTCTCCTCTGCAGCGCGTGCCTTTCTTCTCTGCCCTCTTCGCCCACATGTGCCTGTGTTACCTCGTGGGAGACCTGCTCTACACCGTCGTCTACGGTGCGTCCTGGCCGCTGTGTCCTGGGTGTATTGCGTGCCCGGGGGATGTGTTGAACGCCTGTGACCTTTGGCGTGTGGCACGTTTGGCGTGTAGCGTTTAGCGTATCGGGCGTTTAGTGTGTGGGGCGTTTGGTGTGTGGGACTTTTGAGACGGTTAACGTTTGAAACATTTAAAACTTTACATTTTGTGCCTTCAACAGTTGAAATGTTTAACATCTTAAACCTAAAACATTTTAAACTTTCACTGACCACCTGTGGCAGTATAGAATTGAAACAGTAACACAGTCGGTAAGAAATGATTACTTCGAGCTTAGACTCATTCCTGGCAAAGGTTGATCATCGCCAATTTTCTCTTGCTACATCGGTGTTGTTCGGGGCAATGGAAACCGTGCACCAAAATGAGGTACGCGCTGTCCTTCTGTGTGAGCGGTCCCGTTGATGGACGTAGTGGGGTTCGAGACCCCGGGGCGGAGTTCTTCCCTTTGGAAAGGAAGGTTAAACACGTCATGCCTAAAAGAATGGGTGGCACACCAGTGTGGCCTGGGACGTGGTGCGTGAGCCAATTCCAAGGACCGTTATGAATCACATTTCCGCTGTGCACAGCAGTACCACCATGTGCGTGGTGCACGATGGTACTCGACCGTCAGCCAGGGGCAGAGGGGTGTCCTTCAGCCCATCTTGGGGGCGGTTCTCGGAAATAGGTAGGATTCCCGAGCTCTTCTTAAAACTTCGACTGCATCAGAAGCTTACGATGTGAACTGAAAGTGAGCCTGGAACCGAGTTTCTCGGTTAAAATTACATGAGATGTGGCGACGATGGTTGGATCCCTTACAAATGTATTAACAATACATGATACGCATGTACCATTGTGCAGTCAACGTGTTACAATTTTCAGTTCTGAGGTCTGGGGGGATCTCGACAGAAGGTCGCTAGTTTAATTTGCATGGCTCAAATCCTGCAGTCGTGTGGGGGTTTGTGGGACTATTTTCAACCGAAATATTGGCGCTTAAATAGAAGAGCTTGTATCCTTCTGGTTCAGAGTTCCCTTCACTCAGCGTCTTTGGAGCGCGAGACTGGGCTCTCTTGGTCCTGGAACTCACACTTCCTCGAGTTGACCTCGCTTTTGTTAATGCTATTTGTTTCCATGCTAACGGCTTGATGAAATGTGGAGCTGTGTGGTGGGATTTTTATCTCGTGCGTCAATCATTTTCATAATACAATCGTATTTAACGAAGTTCTTATCATTCTTCTCAGGAGGCGTGCAATAGGCCTCCTGACTTAAGGAAACTGAACTGACCTCAGCCTATTGGGTCAGGTTAGTTAGGTTTGCCTATCGTAGGCTGTGGGCCCGGGGACTGGCGGCCCGATGGGTACATTGTACGGCTACCTCAGCGACAGATGGGCCTTCGGGACTTCTATCTTTCGTACCCACTTTGTTTCTTTCAGCTTTTCCACTGTCTCAGCTATATTTTCTTAGTATCTTCTTTGCTTTCATTCTTAACATGGTGTTTCAATGTGCAGGGAATCTTGTGTGAGAACACACTTTGTGCGTAGATTCTCCGTTCTCTGTAGTCCGTACTTTATGGTTCCTTCACTTCGCTGTTGGATGGCGTTTCATGTGGGCAGGGAACTTTAAACTAATGATCAAATCTGATCTTGTCTTCTTTTGCAGGCCGGGGATCTCGCTCTGAACAGAAGGCTTCTCGCAAGAAGAAGTAGACGAGCTCTGAACCTTTCGCCGTGCTTGGGACGCTGCCTACGGCCGCTATTGTTTTTATTGTGAAGCTGTTGTGTTTTCACTTTACCTTTCTTCATAGTTTTATGAACTGAAATAACTTTTAGTGTGTACATAGTCTACCCAGACGCGCTGGTGCGTCAGTGGTGAGAGTTGTTGTTAGCAGTTATACACGAGCACACCACCACTTGAGCCAAACACAGCACAATACTACTTGAGCCAAGCACAAGCACAATACTCTTGAGCCAAACACAAGCACAATACCACTTGAGCCAAGCACAAGCACAATACTCTTGAGCCAAACACAAGCACAATACCACTTGAGCCAAACACAAGCACAATACTACTTGAGCCAAACACAAGCACAATACTACTTGAGCCAAACACAAGCACAATACTACTTGAGCCAAACACAAGCACAATACTACTTGAGCCAAACACAAGCACAATACTACTTGAGCCAAACACAAGCACAATACTACTTGAGCCAAACACAAGCACAACACTACTTGAGCCAAACACAAGCACAACACCACCTGAGCCAAACACAAGCACAACACCACCTGAGCCAAGCACAACACCACCTGACCTAACACAAACACAACAGCACACGTGTGTCGAGTGGGGAGCTAAGGTCTCAGATAGCACCACGGTGTCTGGTTGTCCCTCCCTGCCAACGGAGGCGGTCCTCCAAAGAGCTTACTCGTTGTTCCTGGCCCGGTGACGGCACACAGGTGGGGCCCTGCTGACCTCCTCCCTCTCTACATACTGAGCGTGGAGACGGAGACTCGTTCATACATCTACATGCCTGTTGTACTGATGAAACGAATAACATTGCGCTCCAGTAGATAGAACAGGTAGGGGACGTGAAGAATGATACGGTACTCTGGATACACGAGGAGATCAATGGAGGGTGAAGGAAAAAATTCTGGTCGGAATTGTGGTGCACAGTTCGTGTATCAGTGCTACAATTCAGGTCCATTTACGACATGAGACTTGTGTGGATGGCGGACCAAGAACGGGTGTCACTTGGTGCTGTTTTGTTGCCATATTCTCGACTACAAAAGTCGCACAAAGGCTACTCGAGGAAGATGGAATGGAAGGTTTTCTGCGTTTTTTTTTCGTGTGTCACCCTGTATTTGAAGTCGATGAGCACTACTTTATTAATGCTCACCCTGTACATCGTGCGTGCTTTTGGTGATACTGTGAGCGTGTGCGCACCTTAAGAGGTAGTTCGACCACTTTGTCCCGGGCCACAATGGTGTGCTGCCTTTACTTCCGTCACTAACACACGGTGTACACACGACTGTACGAGGTTGCGTATGCGTTACGCGTACGCCCGCTCCTACGTAACTTGTGGCTACGGGATACAATGTGGAATGAAGTTACATTAACTGATGTAGGGTCCGTGGATGGATGTTTTGTTGTGGGTGTGACTTCTTGCATTTCTGTTCAGCCTTGTCTGCCGCGCGTGCAGAATTCGGTGCTCTGAACATAATAGTGCCGGCACACATCGCTATGTCTTCAAACGCAGGTGCTGCCTGCCGACAGGGAACATGGTCCTGCCGTTGTCCTTCGTATCACACCCAGTATAGTAGCGGCCATGTGCCTTCAGGAGAAAATGAGCCCATTGGGGAATAGTTCAAGCCGAGTGAACTAGACTATGGTTCGGGGCAGGAAAGGGTTGTTCCTCTAATTTGATGCCAACATGCCCTCTCAGTCGCGTATAATTTTATGCCAACATTCCATCCTTCACAGCACGCTACGTGCGAGAACCAAAATCACTTATTCCTAGTACTTAAATCTTGCAATTCTCAGGGATTAAAAACCTCTCTTGCTCATCGTGGACTCTCACTTTTTCTTTAACAAATACTCTGCCAAAGTCAATAAGCGGCACACTTTTACTGGACTAGCATTTCCAGCGCTTGCTTTGGTGCAGTGACCCCTCAGGGAGCACAGGACAGACAGTGGGGTCAGGTTTGTCCGTCGCTTGCTACGGGGACTCGCGTCCAAAGCGGGGCACTGTTAGGTTACTTTAGCTATCGGTAGGCCTTCGGGACTTCTATTTTTCGTGCCCACTTTACTTCTTTTAGTTTTCATACCTTCGCCATCTTTTCTTCGCGTCTTTTTTTTCATTGATAACTTTGTGGCTATGTGCAGGGGATCCTATGTGGGAACACACCTTGTACATATATTCCCCGTTTTCTTTAGTCCATAGTATACGGTCTCTTCATTTTGCTCCCTTTGAGTCACAGTGCATGTGGATAGAGAGCTTCAAACCATGACTATTTTAATAGTGCGTGCAGCTGCTTATGTTTGCACGTAGAGATTTCGTCCGTGGAAGTCGGTAGGTTAACATCTGTGCCATTTTTCCATCGTCCATCTTTGTTTGGTAGCTGTGGGTGCAGATTGCGTGCTCTGTATATATAGTTGACATAGTTGGCTATATATATATATGTACATACAAGGTTACGTATGAGGAACGGGTCGAAGGTTTATGACGTTCTAGCGTCGCCGTGCCATCTAAAATGACTGCAAAGCTCGCGTAGAATGATGTCATTTTCCGTATCACGGATACGCACTACTGTCTCTGACACAGTCGCTGATTAGGAATGCGGACCCAGGAATTTTCTCCTGTCTGTTATTCCTTTTGCGCGTAGATTATTGGCTGCGCACATGAAATAATCGCATAAATATACGGTGTAGGTATAGATGGCTGGTATCTATTCTACGGAAGTGGAACGACGACCACTTGTGGGAATGCGGGGTTAATTTTTATTTTGTAACCAAGGCACTGCGAATATTTCATGATCTTCTGAGTTTTTTGTGTTACCCTGTAATAATGTACATGTAGGACTCGAGAGAAAATAAATTCTTCAAAATTCGAATAGGGGTCTACATGGATGCCTACTAATTGAACTTGAAAAGTTCTGTTTCAAGACACGTTTTTATTATACTTTATTTGACTATCCGTTTGTCTGTGTGAGACTTTGTGTGTGTAAAGTATTAAATATACAAGTATACATGTTCAAATGCAAATTTATATGTCGTCTTTAGGATGACATTTATAATGGATGACCAATTTATAATGCTTGTTGTACTCGTGTCGTCACCGTTGTTGTAGAAGTGGTATCTGCTACCTAGTGTGTGGGGGGAGAAATGTTGAATTTCGCATTGCTTTGTTTTTCTGATGTGCCTCAGTGAACACAGTTCATGATGTTCTCCATGAGTATGTTGACTCTTGTTCATGATCTCCATTAATATGAAATGTTGACTCTTGTTCATGATGTTCTCCATGAATATGATATGTTGACTCTTGTTCATGATGTTCTCCATGAATATGAGATGTTGACTCTTGTTCATGATCTCCATTGATATGAAATGTTGACTCTTGTTCATGATGTTCTCCATGAATACGAAATGTTGACTCTTGTTCATGGTGTTCTCCACGAATATGATGACATGTTGACTCATGTTCATGATGTTCTCCACGAATTTGATGACATGTTGACGATGTTCGCCATGAATATGGTGACATGTTGACTCATGTTTTCCATGAACATTATGTTCACGTTGTGTTGTAGAGGAACTCAGCGCACAGTTGGTTTTCTGCTGAAACGGTCCAATATTTAACTGACATCCTCATGCACATATGAGTGGACGTATCACTGATACTACTTACTAGCACGTAGTGAGGCTAAAGTAAGGGATCTCTTAGTCAAGATAAGAGTGAAGTTTATTTCTTTTTTTTTTCACCGAGATGACGTGTATGCAGGATACGAAACTAGGTAAATTTATAAGAATCCTTTTTAACCTCTTCCTCGGCAGGTTTTCTGCTAAAATTGCAGAATTTTGAGACGACTTTGTTTGCTCGAAATGTTTGCTCGAAATACACTCGGCCATGGTTGCTTCGCCCCTTGAGAGGGTAAGGACGGACGCGTTAGCTCGTGCCAGGGTTTCCTTTGCTTCAAGTCGAACGTGTGACGTGTTCGTTCGTAAGGAGTTTAAAATTCGAGAATAATATTTTAACTCGAGCCACTAATAATTGTTTATGATAATAGTTAATCCTAACAGAAAACGTTATCACTACCTAACTAACGTTAATCCTTTAGCACTTGGTCTCTGATTTGAGTGTTGCTACGTACGTATGTGTGCAATCTTGCCGATTTAAAGATGGAGACTTTGAAGTGAGGCTTGCGCGAGGGCTGGCGCTGCAGTGAGGCGCTTTAGAAGGTGACCGGTGTCCTGCTCGCTGTGGGGCGGCCGAGGGACTGTGCTGCGTGGACACATGTTCTCAATTTTCCGTTGTGTCCCAACCTGCGTGACGTCACGAGGTGTCAACCTGAGTGACGTCACGAGGTGTCAACCTGCATGACGTCACGAGGTGTCCCAACCTGCGTGACGTCACGAGGTGTCCCAACCTGCGTGACGTCACGAGGTGTCAACCTGCATGACGTCACAAGGTGTCCCAATCTGCGTGACGTCACAAGGTGTATCACGAAAAAGGCAGACCCTGTGTAAGAACACACCTTGTGTACTAGAATCCTCGTTCTCTATAGTCCACACCAAGCGGTCGCTTCTTTCGGATCACCCGTCATGCAGAGAGGGACCCTTAAACCATGGCTGTGCGTAATCAGAAGTTTCATTGAAGTGGGAAATTCGTGTTGAAAAGTTCATTTGTAATGACAGTTCAGCTTCTATTTGAAATGGTGCTTGAATATTTACCGAAGCTTATGTAAATGGTCAGGGCTACTGAAGAGGCCAGGAAACGGCGTACCATGTGAAGTGGAAGGCTTAATGCCTCGGATTGCTCTGAAATTAGAGGCTGCAATGTTGCATCTTGCATTACTCTGATAACAGCTCACGTACGTGTGTTGCCTTGGTGTGTTGCTCTTCAGCCCCCTTGGTGTGTTGCTCTAGCGCGAGGGGGCTGAAAGTATTCTGGTCTGAAGCGCCTGTATGAAAAAAATTGGAGTCGTCAAAGTAAGTTTTCTTTCGAGGTGCGGCATGGGATTATGTTTTGTGCCTCTGCAGGTGGAGTGGGCTCGAAAAGAGGCCCATAAACGGGCCTCTCGTGTTCAAATTACTTCTTGGCGACTCTATACCACTTCTTCGTTTATTTATTGTTTGGCTCTTGCGTGTGGTGGGGGTGACGAGGCCATCCTGCTGAGGTGAACTTGTTACGTTGTGTTCGGTTGGTGCATGGCTGTCTGGAGTGTGATGGTTTGTGCTCAGGCGCTCGGTGTCGTTTTGGTCAGGATCTCGTTAAGTTTTCTTCTTGTAAGGCGTTGTTGAACTTCATCCAGATCGTAATAATGCGTGATTAATATTTTTGTATTCTGATGTGGGTTGTTTTTTTTATTAAAGGGTCTTCACGAACACACCTCTATTTCACCTTGAAATAGTTCAGCCTACCCAAGATTTCAGCCGGAATGGTAACATTTTACTGCTAGAAAACATTTCCAGTCAGATGAAATTTTAACTTGACTTCATCACTGTCGAATAATTTATCTGATTATGATAGCTGTCGCACGAGACTTCAGTTCAACCTCATCACTGTCGAATAAAACATCTAAATCCGATCGCTTTCAGATAAAACTTCATCTTCATGTGATGAGTCAGATTCAGCTTGAATCGAATTTTGTAACTTTCAGTACTAATGACTAGGACTTGCATATTCTTATACAATACCGAGCGAAAAGATAGGTGTACTGAAAAGAAAAATCGAAATGTGTAATTTTAACGCAAAATAAGCTCCCTGGACAATACATTAGTCAACTATTGTTTTCGAGCTCCAGTTAGTACGTTCATCAATCGGTTTTCAAAGTTGTGACAGTTCAGGTTAAGTGCAATTTCTGAACAGGCATCGGTCTTCGTTCAGAACTGGAAAGGTATTGACTTGTTTCTTAGTTGCTCCACAATGACGGGACGAAAGCGAGACGTCTCAGAACAGCAAGGGTTGATGCATTTTAGGAGAACGCAGGGATACCCAGCGAATGACATAGCGGAATTCGCATGTCTACATGCTGCGCTGTTATGCGCGTCTACCAGAAATGGAAATAATGCGGTTCATGGGGCAGTTCAATGCAAAATTTGGTCGGAAGGAAATTCTGATCGATAGGAACCGCCGCCGTGTGTCCCGAATTGTTGACTTGAATTGCTCTGCATCAAGAATGGAACTACTGTGAAACAATGCCAGTTTGTGCTCTTTCTGAATGAACTCTTCGTAGCGAACTCCATGCAACGTCTGCCCACCAGACCACGCGTTTAAACTGGGCCAAAGCACATGCACATAAAACTGTGGAGGAGTGGAGATATGTCACATGGTCATTTAAATCACAATTCTGTCTCTGTGGTGATTCCTTCTGTCGTGTTCATCGAAGACCTCATGAAGTCTTGAACGAAGCCTGCGTGCAAGGAACGATAGTAGTAGGAGGAAAAGAGTCTGTCATGTTCTGCGGCCGTTTTAAATACACAGAAGTGGCTCCTTTAGTTGAGGTGTTGATCAAACTGAACCAGCACGGCTACAGATGGCAGTTTTGCAAATTACACAATATCTGAACGAAAAAAGGCATGTTGACCACCGAATGCATCGAGCTAAAGCTGTCATTAATTGGCATGACAGTCATTCAGGATATGCGAACCATTTACATTGGCCAGCTAAATCCTCAGACATGAACCCAATATAAAATTTGTGGGACCACCTAGAACGTGTTGGAACGTTGATAAGATCGTCTCCGTACTGTGGCCGCACTACGAGATCAGTTGACGTATGAGTTGTTTGAAATCGACCAGGTGTACATTAGGACACTTGTAGACTCAACGCCGCACAAAATTGCCCTCATTATTCGCGTTCGTGGCGGTCCTACACCATATTAGCAGCAGGTTACTGATTATTTGCCCATAAAACTTATAATGGAATGTTATTATAGGGAATTAAAGTCATCAACGTTATATATACCAATATAAGTAATTTGACAACACTTGTGAGAAATACGTGGTCGCAATGATCAGAACGATGAACAAAACACAATTAATTTCAACATTTATGTATTATTTATATTATTGGGGAAATTTTGTTGAAATTATGGAGTAAAGCGCAAGTTAGGATACATGCACTATCAACATGGCTGCCAAATCAGTGACATCATTAGAAATGAGAAAATTAATAGGGAAGTTACGCAATGAAGATAAACTTTCGATTGGTGATTTGCAAAGACTGGGAAAGTCTAAAAGTGCTTTTAATAGTATCTTGACAATTTTGAAGAAAACCTGGTCATGTAGAGCCAAGAAATCACTAAGCAGGCCTATGAAAACGGACTGAAGAACAGAGGGTTCATGTCAGCGAAAAATCCAAATTTAACCCATTTCTCTCGTAAGAAAAAGTTCGTTCGACGCAGTCCTAAGCAACGATAGTGTCCTCTATGCACTCAATGAAGTGTTAAGTTTGAAGGAGGGAGTGTCATGGTCTTTGGAATCATTTCTACCACTATTACTGGACTTTTTGTTAGGTCCCCCGAAGAAGTCAATACAGCAGTATACAAGGAGTTCGTAAGGAGCCAATTTTTACCTTGACTGAGAACTGCAATTATTCAGCTAGTTGGTTTTATGCCTACTCAAAGCCCAGGCCTAAATCCCATTGAAAATGTATGGAAGATTTTAAATAAAAGATCTAATGCAAAGAATCCGAGAAAGTTGATGAACTGTGGAAGCATTTGAATGAGGAATGGAGGAAAATATTTCTCCATGAGTACAAGACCTTAAATCGCCCCTGAAACAAAAGAGGCTACGCTGTGATTAAAATAAAGAACTTAATACCAAGTACGAATGAGCATGTGCGCTATTTCCTATTTTGATATGCCATGTCAATAAAATTTATGCATTTTATTCATCGTTGTGATTATTTTAATCACCTATTTTTCAGCAGAGTTATAGAATTATTAAGTACTATGACTTTTTCAAGATTGATTGAACGTATTCTGTATTTTAAACTTATTTAGTTCACAAAGATGACTTTATTTCCCTATAATAACATATTCCATTATGTTTTGAAGTAAAAGTTATATCAGATTTCGACTTTTTATAACCATTGTTTTGTCCTTTTCGAGCTATCTGGGGTGTTTCTCACGCAGTGTCTACGCGTACTTTCGTACACGCTCTTCAACGGCTGCGAACCAGAAATGCTTTCAATTGAATCTCTTGAAAATGATTAGGACTAAAATTGCTATAGTACTCTGCTGTGAACAGCGTGGGAAATTCTAAGATTTTGTCCTCAATAATAGGTCTGTCAATGGTGTTCAATATTTATTGAAGTTTTGCCGCTGGTGTTCAATATTTATTGAAGTTCTACCAATGGTGTTCAATATTTATTGAACCTATGGTGTTAGAGACTTCTTGACTTTAATGAAGAGGGCTGACCTACAGTGCAGTACGCACGAGTGTACGGTGCGTGTCAGAACGTGTCCTGTAACGATGTTATATTCCTTGGCGTGCAATGTCCCTCCGGGGCACCGAGTCACAAAAACCCTAATAAATGGGGATCCAAAAATTTCTCGAGAACTGCCTGAATATTTCGTGATTTGAGATACCCTCTCTGTAAGAATTTTATTGTCATGAACCTTAAGAAATATCTCTCATAAAACTCACGAGTTTTTGTCATTTGAAAAAAAAGATTTGAAAATACACGCAGCCAGGTTTGAGCTGTACGCGAGGCACCTAACACCACAATCCAGCACCGCAACCCAACACCACAACCCAACACCACAGCCCAACACCACAACCCAACACCACAACCCAACACCACAATCCAGCACTTCAGCCATTTCACGCGCGGTAAGCGCTCTCAACAAATTTTCTTTCAGGACCTTGACTCTCAAGACCTGCGCTCTCGACAAATTAGGAAATCCTGACACCACAGCCCGGTGGTGTGGGCGTGTTTGCTCTTCTTCCTCGTGAGGATGCGATTGTGGAAGGGAAAACGACCGCTGTCGCGTATTGCCGACTTTCGAAGGCAGTTTTTTGGCCCAAATTTTTTCATTCTCGCCAAAGCGTTTCCTCTTCTCAGAAATTCGCCCTGTGTGTGTGTGTGCGTGCGCGCGCGCGTGTGTGTGTGTGTGTGTGCGTGCCCGCGTGTGTGTGTGTGTGAACCTGAACAGAAAACCGTGTTGGTCGGTTGAAGTAGCGGGATTTGAAGCGAAGAGAGTGATTAGATATGTACATACAGGGAAGGATTCCTAATGACGGGGTCAAAAGGAATCTATAATAACTTCTGAAATAATAGAAGGGTTTAGAAAAACTGAAAAGAAAGAGAAACACGAGACTTATTAGTTTTATTTTAATTACCTTATGAAGACGATATTCTTCATTTGCAGCAGCTGTTCATTACGGCACTAGTGAGTGCCGGTGCAATTCTTTGGATTTCTACCTCGATGGATGCTTTGAGTCGGTGTAGCCCTGTCGGCTTATCACGGTAAACTCTTCCCTTTAAGTGTCCCCCCACGGATACAATGTTATCAAGTAAAACTGGTATGTCTCACAATTTCACAGCTGCTTTTTTTCCAAAATCCGCTCACTATAACAGGAGTTAAAAAAGATTATTATCTTTGGTTCCGTGGTGAAAAATTATCCTGTACAGTGTGTAAATGGTTAATAACCATAGAACCACAAATTGAAACCTTGTATCTTTGAGAAAATAAAATATGATACAAAAAGTGTTCTCGTTACAATTTATCATTTTACTGATACACAATTAATTCACTCAACATGTGAGCCCTCAGTATTAATGACCTCCTGGAGGCACTTTCTGCAGCAGCGGCATGCGTTCCCTGCGTGGCCTCGTTTGAGTGTTCAAGATCATCACAAGATGGCCGACTTCACGAAATAAACAGCGTTGTGAGGTCCATTATCAGACATTTTCTGAGCTTTGCGCCGCAGTCAGTAATCGCAAGGGTTCAAATCTGGCGAGCGAAACGGCCAAGCGTCATGAAGTACACGCAGAAGCAATTTTTCTTTGAGGCGGTTTTGGACAGGCTTGGCCCTATGAGTGGGCGCTGAGTCTTGAACAAACATAAATTTCTTTGGGTCGTAATGCTTCTTCATCCAGAGCGACATGCCAGTCGCCGGAATTATTGCCTATTAAGCAGTGTTGATTTGGAGTCATGCTTCAATAAAATAAAGGGGCAAGATTTTTAGTGGCACGGGGTCGCATTTTAACTCTCGATGACAGGAGGAACTTCTGATGGGTGAAGAGCAACTGAAAATATCATCGAAGTTACGCAATTTGCGACTTCGTCAACAACGAATTTCTTCTTGTCCACAAAGAAGCGTACATCTACCCTGCTTCTCTTCAAATGCTTCACAAGCAATTAGTTTCCCTCCACAACATTCGCCATTGTTTTTTTATTCATGAAATTTTAAACTAAGTATTTTAATCTTAGATCATAAAAATTCAGTTGTTTTTTGTCACGTATTCTACAGTACCTGGACGTATTTGTACAACTCTGTTTTTGATGTATTTTGGAAATTTCGAGCTCTGGTATGACTGAAGAGTTCATGTTGTTAAGAGAACACGAGAGTATGTAAAAAGAATCCGACAAACTTTATTGATTACAATAAAATCCACCATTAAAAAAATGTACGATACAAACGTATTTAGTTGAAAGAAAAAAAAATCTTTGGTGCCTACTGAAATGATGTTAATTTGGAATAATCGTGGAGACGATTATTTTCAGTGGAAATTAACCTTTGGCACTCCGTTGATGGTATCTAATTCCATCCTTGCATGCAGTCGACCTCCAAATCACCGAGGCTAATGTATACTCCTGTGCTGAGCCGTTTTGAATATTAGCCACAATTTTGAATGGGTATGAGGTCAGGCGATTGGTTGGGCCACGGAAGGACACTATTTTCTTATTCGCGAACCATTCTTTTGGTAATTTTGTCATATGTTCTGGGTCACTGTCTTGCTGACAGATCCACTTGCCCCGGCCGTAAAAACTTCCTGCGCTCCTAAGCAGCTTCTGCTCCAGCATCTGCCCGTACATGGTACTATCCATTTTTCCATCAATAATGTGGAGTTCCCCTACACCATGGAAAGGGAAATAGCTCGCACCATGTCGCTGCCTCATCAACCCTGGCATCTTGGGATCATAGGCAGGGCCTGATTCCCTCCACATTGATGAACGTTATTTCGGCCGAAAAGTTAATTTTGCTTTCATCGGACCATAACACCAGTTCCCAAAACTCAATTCCCGTATCAAAATGGTCTTTGGCAAACGTTAAACGGTTCTTCCATGTTTTCTGTAAAAGAGGAGTTCTGTGTAGTGGGAAGTCATGTAGAACATTTCGATGTAATTCTCTAATGACTGTTTTGTGAATGACGTGAACTCTAATTCTTTCTGTAGGCATGTGCGGGTTGTCTTAGGTTCATTCGTCTCCTTACGCAGCATGTAGCGTCAACACCCGCCTGTGATCTCGCGAACAGCTCCAACTCTTGGCAGACTGGAGATTGTCCCACTCTCTCGATGCTTCCCAACTACTGCCTCAAAATTTCAGTATGAGATGTCCCACTCTCTCGATGCTTCCCAACTACTGCCTCAAAATTTCAGCATGGAACTACAAGTACAGAAATTTGCGTATAGGTCAATCCTTCATTAGGAAGTCCAACCATTTGCTTTCGAATAGCTTTCGGTATTTCTTTACTTTTCGGCATTGTATTCACTATGCATCAGTCTTGAACAAAATCGGGACTGGTGATGAATGACGATCGTTGTTTGTTTATATTACATGTGCTTCTGGAAGCTTCTGGATGCTTTCTACAATGTTTTTTAATCAAAATACTGAAATTGTGCAACAGAATCAAAATGATTTAAGGTGAAATCTATGTAGGCAAAATACTTTTGTCTCATTCATTTCGTTTTGTTTTGCGTAGTCGATTTCCTGGTTGTCAATGAATTTTGTTCAGTTCTATATATATATTCTGGTAAACACATGTTCTCCGAGCTACCTGCACTCTTTACTCCTAACCAGAGCTCGATTTGGTCAATTTATATAAAAAAAAGTTTGCAAATGCTTTTGTCTTGATACTCTATCAAGCGAAAAGAAAATCTATTTCTACAAGAGAAAAAATCTTTACTTGGTAGAGAAAAAATTTACTTTTAATATAGTCGAAATTTACCGTTTACCCTCTTTACGACTATATTTAATACATGTACAATATGTCACATAAAACACATTTTGAATGTGACTTTTTTAAATGCAATTTCATTCTGACCTTAAGACGTTTATACGAATAACGATTATAGACATTCGGTTAAATAGAATGGAAAGAAGTCCAAGTATACATATGTATAATACATGAAGTTACACCCAAAATCCATTTGAGCTATGTCTCTGTGACTACCAATCCGTCGTATCGAATTTTCGAAAGTACTTCTACTGCTTCGCTCACCGCTAATGTTATACTAACAGCTACGCTCGAAGTCGCGGACTTAATGCACACCAGTTTAAGTAGGTAGTATACAGCATATTCAAAGCGTACTCACGTTGTTTTTTTTCAACCTGTACTTTTTATTTCGAATAGTACTCATTTCTTGCACCCGCGATTCCTGGGAGCGTCTTTAACGACCTCCATGTGCTCCCTCTGGGGGCGCTGTCACTCCGGCGCAGCAGTAAACACTTTCACGAAATAATCTCCCACGTCCAGTGTGTGTGCCTTTGAAGTTGCAAAAAATTGCGCGTAAACGAAGTGGGCGCGAACAGCTGTGAATATACAGTGGTCTCCCGCATAGAGCGCTAGATCGGTTCCGGAAAACAACCGCTCTGCCTTCTTACTTATTTCTTAAAACACGCTCTATGCGCTTCTAAAGACACATATTTTTCGTGTGATTTGATCCTTGCCCTAGTTGAATGCCGCTCTTTGCAGGGGACGGCTGTAAAGCGGTTGTTTACTAGAACCGATCTAGCGCTCCATGCGTGGGACGATTGCAGAACTGTTTACTGGAACCGATCTAGCGCTCCAAGCAGAGGACGACTGCAGAACTTTTTACTGCTACCGATCTAGCGCTCCATGCAGAGGACGACTGCAGAACTTTTTACTGGAACCGATCTAGCGCTCCATGCGGAGGACGACTGCAGAACTTTTTACTGGAACCGATCTAGCGCTCCACGCGGGGGACGACTGCAGAACTTTTTACTGGAACCAATCTAGCGCTCCACGCGGGGGACGACTGGATGTCGCCTCCCTCGATGCTGACTGCCCAGGCCTTCGCTGCCGCACGCTGGTGCAGGCGAACCGAACTCGAGATGATGCACGGCCGCCATCACAGTGGGAAAAGTATTTTTTATTTTACAATGATGTTTTGTTGTAATCCGCTGTTGAACTATAATTATTTGGCGATATTTAGTTCTAAAATTCAGTGATACTGTATGTTGTACTATGGTATAGCGATAAGTAGTGCTACAATACACCAATATGTTGTGCTATAATACAGCAATATGCTGTGCTATAATACAGCAATATGTTGTGCTATAAGACACTAATATGTAGTCCTATAATACAACGATATGTTGTACGATCAGAATAATGCTTCTCGGACTATGTGGTGAGAAACGATGGCTCATTTCCTTCCCTCCGAATGTTTGGCTCAATAAAGCAGCGGAATTCAAGGGATCTCCCACAGGGACCGCCAGCGCCCCACGGTGGGCTCCGTGAAGGCGTCTGGCGCTGCACAATGTTGGCGTCGTGTAAATGTTGTGCCGAATGTTATCATGTGTCGCTGAGCCACGAACTCAACGAAGATTCTTCTAGGCCTAAACAGACGATGAGAGTCTTGAAATGTGCAGGTGCTTGTGTCTTGTGTTTTGTGCTTGTGTTATGTATTTTGTACTTATGGTTTGTGTTTCGTGCCTATTGTTTGTGTTTTGTATTTGTGTTTTGAGTTTCATGCGGCTGCTCCTGCTTGTGCTTTGGAAAAGGATTCGTTTTCGAAGCCAAAATAACAAAAAATAACTTTTTTGCTGGAGTACTAACAAAATACCCCACCCTGGGAATTACTGAAGGGCTTTTTACAATCGCTGAGGCCGAGCGACGGAATCAAGCTGACCCTCCGCCCTCGTCATGTCCCGGACCCTAGTTAAGGAATTCCCGCATCGCCGCCCGGGCGGCCGAGTTACACAGGGTTTCAAAATACACAAAAATTCCCGTATCGTAATTCGAACATAATTCTGAGAGCGAACTGTACAACATTTTCCAATGCTGCAATAATGCAACAACGGGAACGCCACGTAGTACCAGTGTTGCAATAACGCAGCAACGGGAACGCCACGTAGTACCAGTGTTGCAATAACGCAGCAGCAGGAACGCCACGTAGTACCAGTGCTGCAATAACGCCACGGTGAGTTCGAGGGAATGCTGAAACACGACATCTTTCGTGCGATGTGGGAAGGCTTTCCCAATAGCAGCTCACTTTGTTCTGACAATCGCCTGCCCTGCACAGGATGAACGATCGCCCCCAGCCAGCACAAGTTTATCCGGGCAAATTCCTACTACATACGGACAAATTAATGGGCACCTCCCGTCCGAGGTTTTGCAGCTTTGTCGATCAGTTGCAGCGAGTGACAGCAGGGAATAAACAGATCGTGTGCGGTGGCATCCCCAGGAAGATCCACCCAGTGATCCACTGACAGTCCGGGCGCAATTTCCTCCAACCCACACTCAGACTTGAGCCTTACTGGAACTAAGAGCACCTTTGAAAATAATTGGCATTGCCAGAAATTTTTCCTTATGAACCTAACTTGGCAGCCAAATGGGATGTCGTTATATTGGACGTCACACCAAATTTTCTGTGCGTATTCCACTTGGTGTACACTAACCCGACTGCATCTCTGGAGGACAAGTGGATGTGGAGGACGTGGGGGCCATGAGGGCTGCAGTTCAGAGGGAGGAGGACGTGGTGGCCATGAGGGCTGTAGTTCAAAGGGAGGAGGACGTGGTGGCCATGAGGGCCGTAGTTCAGAGGGAGGAGGACGTGGTGGCCATGAGGACTGTAGTTCAAAGGGAGGAGGAGGACGTGGTGGCCATGAGGGCTGTAGTTCAGTCAGATGTGTCGATTCTATGAAATAAATTCTCAAATTTTTCTTCACGATTCCTTTCGAAAACTTTAACAAATACTTAATGATATCAAAAGATTTGGTACATGATTTACTATGCAAAATGAAAACTTAGATAGATCAGTCGTTTGGCTTGCAGAAGTTCGGTCTTATTTGTGTTTCTAATTTTTTGCCAGTCAGAGAAAATAATTTTTTGTGTGAAATGCGTTCTATTGTTTCAGAGCATCAGATTTTTAAATGCTGACAACTTTTATACGATCTCGTAGCGCAAGAAATAGTAAAGAAAAGAGCCAATTCCCCGATTATGACAGCGCAGGCACCTGTGCGCTCGCTCATGCGAATAAGCGTCTGGGAGTAATGATAAATCATGAACTAATTTCGTAAATTATTTACTGAAATTCTTAAATCACGTCGTCCAATGACTTATGGAGATAATTGGTTGATTATTCATCAGCCTCGTATGTAAACAATGAAGGAAACCCAACGTAAAATATGAAAGAGACCCAATATAAAATGTGAAGGAGACCCAACGTAAAATATAAAGGAGACCCAATGTAAAATATACAGGAGACCCAAGGTAAAAAATGAAGGAGACCAAATGTAAAATGTGAAGGAGACCCAACGTAAAATGTGAAGGAGACCCAACGTAAAATATGAAAGAGACCCAGTGTAAAATGGAGAGGAGACCCAATGTAAAATATGAAGAAGACCCAACGTAAAATGTGAAGGAGACCCAACGTAAAACATGAAAGAGACCCAGTGCAAAATAGAGAAGAGACCCAACGTAAAATGTGAATGAGACCCAATGTAAAGTGTGAAGGAGACCCAATGTAAAGTGTGAAGGAGACTCAACGTAAAATGTGAAGGAGACCCAATGTAAAATGTGAAGGAGACCCAATGTAAAATGTGAAGGAGATACCCCCGTAAAATGTGAAGGAGATGCCACGTAAAATGCTGGAAAAAGTCAACATAAAATGTAAAGGAGAACCAACGTAAAATGTAAAAAAAGCGTACAATGTAAAGAGGAGCCAATGTAAAGTTTTTGAGAGAGCCAACGTAAAAATAAAATAAGAAGCGGCACAAAATGTAAAAAAGAAACAACGTAAAATGCAAAAAATAGCTAACGTAAGTGTAAAAGAGAACCAACGTAATAGGCAAAGGAGAACCAACCTGAAATGCAAAGGACAACGCTGTTCTCGACACGACGGTGTACTGCACTAATGATACTTTTACCCATTTGCCCGGACATTGCAGAGCGTGTATTGGTGAAGATACTGTGTCATATGTTGGTTCTCTTTTTTATTTCAACCCTACAGCGACCAAATTTATTGGAGAAATAAATGAATGGCAGTAAAGCAACGCTGTGCCTCTGCGTGGGTGGCACCCGTGGGGAGGGAGCGCTGTAACACACTTTAATCGCTCGAAATTATTTGAAAGTCCCTCATTTTCCCTCACATCTCCACTGACATCCTGATTTCAGTTCAAATATTCGAACAACACTTCCGTGAACAAATATATACACACAGTCATTACAACTGAAGCAATTTAAAGAGAGATAATAACATCTGTGCAGAAATTTCGAAGGGTCACTCTAACCACGCAAAACTACAAGCGTCGCCAGGGGGGCAGTCTCCAGGTATATATATAAAGAGCAGCTCTACATGCGGCTCACTTATTCTTTGGCAGCCTCAGCGAACGCACGGTGCGCTACAAGACGGTGAGTACCGCGGGTGTGAGCAGCATCGCAGTGTTTTCGATAATTTGCAGTAAGTCTTGTTTTAATTAGCCGTATGTGTAGTGCGCATGTCAATTCAAAGCTTATTGCATTTTCTCGTAATGTGCATCACGCAAAAAGTATCGGCTTTATCATAAAATATGTAACACGCGGTAATATTCCAATTTATAGCTAATTTTAACGATGCAAGAAGTTTTTCAGAAACTCTACGGAGTTTCGAGCCAGTATTTAAGTATCGTTTGTTAGCATATTTGTTTTGACTTTTTACATGTGAGGTTTAGTTTCTTCTTACATTTATCATATTTTTGTCAAGCATAACCTTTAGCAGTAAAATTTCAGCTTAAGCAGTGCTTGTGTAGATTCATTGCACATTGAACAATGCATCTAAAGCTTATGGGAAATAATTTTGCTATCATCTTCATTATTGAAATAAGTTCTCGTTGATAGGTTAAACGAGAGTTTGCATCTTCCGAACTTGTTTTACAAATTTGTGACCGAGCTTTCGTTTATCTACATGAAAGTCATTTTTAAGTTAGACAATTTTCAGACATCGGAGTTACGATGAGTAAATGGGTATCCAATACCAAGTAGAGACATTGATTGACACATAATATACGGAAACTGATAATTCAACCCATTTTCTTGGAATCACTTCATTTTATAGCCCCAATGAATATTTGATCTGCTTTTTTACTTCATATATTGAAAATGAGATTTGAAATTTGGAGAATATTAATTTAAATTAATTTATTTATATAATTTACTAAATTCATAAACAAAAAATATGAGTCAAGAATTACCTATTTTCAACACAAGTTTTGGCCAAAATCATCAAAATCAGTTACATTCTGTACTTTCAGTAATGAGAAAAAAAACTAGGACAGCAATTTAACACAAACGGTAGGCCTAAACATATTCTTGAGGACGACGACTCACCAAGTTTCACTTCAGTGGAGTTCGTGATCAGTGGAGTTCGTACAGACTGGCCCAGAAGCAGGTGTTGATGAGTAAATAGGGATTGTTCTTATTGGTCGAGTTTTGGAAAACTTTGCTCTCAGGATGAAAAGAAGAAGCACCTAGGAAAAGAAGAAGAACTAAATAGAATGAACACATTCAATTGCAAGCGTTTCGGAATATATTGTTCGTATAAAATACGTTCACATTAATCGAAGTAGAATACTGTTGGATTAATCCTAAAAGTTCTTTCCTCATTAATCCTACAGCATTTTACTTCGACTGATGTGAAAGTATTTTATAGGAACAATCTTAAACTTAGATCTTTTTAGTAGAAAAAAAAGAGAGATCAGATGACAGCCTGATTGGCTGCTGTGTATATTCGTACACTTGTGATCGCTACAAGCAATCGCATGTAGGGAGCACCACCCCTCAGCCATTCGTACATCACAGCCAACATGCAGGCATGTCTCGTACAACTGAACGTTCATATTCCTTTCCAACACACTCGGCAGTCAGAGACCATCGTGCCTGGTTAAATCATCCTTTTAAATTGTCTAATTTTTCTACTATACGTAAAGCTCAAAAAGAACAGGACCTGTGTATTTTAGAATCTCTTTTTATTTATACCAACAAACAAGAACTCAACAACAATCATAGTTCTGTCACATTACTTATAGCTCCAACTTTTTAAAGTGAACATTTGGTAGCGCATAGTATGTTTTGATACTTAGGTTTTTGTTTTTTTTGTACTCGTATCTCATCACTCTTGCTTTTCCCCGTTTTGTATCGCTATTTCTTTTTTTATCTTTTCAGCACATATAATGGAATGTATGTTTTCCGAAACGTTTGCAATTCAGCATGTTTATGCTGGTTCTTCTTTCATGCTGTGAGTAAACAGGATACCAAGTAACATGATATGCTATTGAAATACCCGTGGTGTCATAATTAAAAAGGTAATTCATTTTTCGCTTACCCTGCGTTTCATTTCTGAAATCGTCTTCATAGAAGACCTTCGTTACAGATTTCGGAGTATGTTTTGTCTTGCTTAGTCTTACCTTCACTTGAAAAGGTATTAGTTTTATATTTACTTGCTTCAATAATAGAAGCACCCCGGTTACTCGACACGCTGTCGACCAAGCCATGATCTTACAAGAATCTCAGAGCGAGACATTTTTTTCAAAACAACTTAGATGTCAGCAAAGTTCCTTGAATAACCGTGCGCAAAGTTCGATGTTTAGATCATTTTGGAAGAGAGTT
Organism: Orchestia grillus; assembly: GCA_014899125.1. NCBI lineage: Eukaryota > Metazoa > Arthropoda > Malacostraca > Amphipoda > Talitridae > Orchestia > Orchestia grillus. The sequence goes on from VOMN01061020.1 coordinate 40,218, forward strand.
CTGTTCCCGTTCTTTCATTTCTCATTATCATGACTTCATATTCCGCAATCAGTCCTTCAGTTCCGTATCTTGTTTCGTGTAGATATACTAATCTAAATGAGGTAGCTGATCTGAATAGAACGCGTCGCACATAAAGCTGCAGTTTTATGATGTGTTGAAACAAACGCTTTACAGATTCTGTAGTTTTTAGAGCTGGAGTGTCCATGAAAAGTCTAAAAAAAATTCAGGGTGTCCATGAAAAAAACGTATTTACAGATTTAAAGTATGAATAATATCATGTATCTATGATACCGTACGACTGAATAACACATATACATTTTTTTAGCTTTCGTCCCTTCAAAATGCAGCGTTATGAACATCAGCGGCTTTGCATTACGAGCTCGTACAGCAATAACTGGAACCTAGGACAAGAAAAAGAATTTCACTCGCACGCGCTTGCAAGGATTCTCTCCTGATTTCGAGCTCGACGATGCAACTGTTGCTTGACTTGCGTCAAACTGAATTTTATTCGGAGAGACCACTGCGCAATCCTTATTCACCTTCATCACATTTTCTTCAATGCACGCCAGGTGCCGTGCGCTGACTAATAATTGTTCATTTGTTAGCCCGTATCGCTGCTTGGTTTATACGCTCGGGGCGTTTGTGTATTTATTAGACCGTGGTGTTTTCGGATTTATAAGTCCGTAGTATTTTTGGATTTATTAGCCTGTAGCGTTCTTTAATTTGTTGTCCCGCGGCATATCAGATTTATTGGCCTTTAGTGTTTTTGGATTTATTAGCCCGTGGCATTTCTAGATGCATTATCCCGGCGTATTCTCTCATTTCTAAATGCATTAGCCCGGCGTATCCTCTCACTTCACGAGAATTCTTCGGCCACGTCGCCCACGCGACGTGGCCGCGCGTGTCGCCGGCAGCCAGCACGGCCACGCGCTAGGCTAAGCTCATTAACTCTGGATTACCTCAGATCAATGTTCCCTAAATCCCGTCCATGTCTCCCAGCGTCGCCGCCAAACGTTGGCCTCTTCTGAATTTTGTCGCGCGGGAATGGTGCGGTAGCGGTTTAAAATTTTTAAAAAGTAGGCCTAGATAGGAAAAGTTAAGGCAGTTCACATAAATCGTGTGGATGTCAGCAGGAACGTAGCTCTGCTGCAGAGGGTTTTAGTTTTGATGGAAAACTGTTATGGTTTTGTTGCGGTGGTGAACTTAGGGAGACGTAAGTGGGCGGAAACTTTCGAAGACCCGTCCAAGCAGTCCGACGTGCAGTCACGACTCAGCTTCCGATGGGAAATTAGCCAAGTTTTAAATGGACAAAAGAGAGCAACAGAAAACAATGTGTAGGGCAAAATTTGAAATCTTGGTTCGGAACAGCTGAGCTGATTTCACTTTTGTCCTTGTTCATCTACAGCTGACAATAACATAAATCAATGGAAATGTTTATACCTCAAAACCACATCGCCATGGAGACCTTACGTCTCGTACACTTCTATCGTCAGTCTTTTTCGAAGTATTCCCTCAGTTACAGCTTCACCGAACCACAAAAAAATCAAATTATAGATACCCCGGTGCCAGGTACCGTCTCCGAGCACGTCCCAACCGCAGGCTGCCTGATATCGTTAAGTTGATTATTAGGCAATTTTGGTAGTAGAAGTAGTAGTAGTCGTAGTAGCAGTAGTAGTAGTAGTAGTAGTAGTAGTAGTAGTTGTAGTACTAGTAGTAGTAGCTAGTAAAAGCAATACCAGTGATAGCATCAATTTGCTAGAGCATCAGTAGTCATAGAATGCTCCTCTTTTAAAAAGGAGATGAGACCCCACATTCCTCAACGCAGTGAGCTGCTGTCAGGAGCAATAAGGCTTTTAAAATCGAACATGTTCCGTGCGCATCATCTTGTTTGGAATGAAGTTTTTGTTTTACCTGTACATTTGGCGTGAAATGTTTACGTTGTTCTTACGTGTCTCTCGACCACATTTCCATCCCTGTGTGGTGCAGCGAGTCGCGAACATGTTCATTTGTGGAAGAAACGTTACTCACGTGACAGTTTTTACAGAGTCTTCATAAAGTGTCTTTATAGTTATAGGACTTAATTACAGGGGCAGTTGATTAGTTTTAACCATTTAACTTGTTCCATGTGATTAAAAGCGTTGGTAACTACCACTGTACACAACAGAACAAGTCAAATTATTATATCTTACCAATTGCCTTCGTAAGTAAGTATTCTTAAAACTATAAAGAAACTTTAGGAACGCATTATACTTCTCAGTTTCATGTCTTACAACCTCACCGTAAAAGTCTGTTTCAAAACACGATTGGTTCACATGTTGACACTGAACTAATTGCCTGAATATCGGCTTTTTATGTACCGAGTCTGAAAAAATTCTGACCAGATTTCTCTGAATGGTCCATGAGAGCGCGGCGTGATCTCAACGATCACGTCAAACGGGGGATCCACGAAGCGTGTTTACGAGCTTCCGTTTGATGCTTTTTGGAACTTTTCCCTTCACTTTGAAATTTCAGCGCCAATTCCTGCAACGACGCATTCATGAGGCGCGTCTCTGTGGTCTCTTCGGGGTCTATTGAAACTGGATTAACTGTGGTCAACCCAACCGAAGTGGAGCTTAGAAAAATTTGACGTCTGAACTAATCAGTCAAGTGATGTTGCTAGCGTCCTCATACCTTCACTTTTGTCTTGTGCTCGGATTGCTATATGGAAATTTCAGTATTGATAAATCAAGCGATGTGACTCCTTAGTATTCAACGAATATAATAAGGACTTTGTTAATTTGTGTTAAAATTTTAGCCTTCAAGTCGATTACTACGCAGAAAAAACATAAAAGCACGGTAACGCAAACGTCTAGATGGTTCTCTACAGAATCACATTTTCAACGAGAAGGGGAGACACGCTCTTCGCTGAAATATAAATTCGAAATATTTGTGTCAATTATGTCTTTTGTTTCGATGACTTTATCTTGCCCCATGCATGAAGTACCTAATTTGGAGGTTGATTCAGTGCTGATTATCTTGCTTTGTATAAATTTGTTGCTCGCAAGGAGCATTTTAACGTTCAACGATATCGCTCGCTTAATTTTTAGTTATTAACTGATGCAATGAAGCTTGTATTTCTTGGGAATTATAGGTACGAAATTCATGTTTTCACCTTGGTTAAAATTAAATGGAAATATTATTGCACGAATGTTAGACGCAAATTTATTCCCCCATTGTTGAATTCTTAAGCATTGAACAGAAATGATTCTGAAATATATAGCCGTATGAATGACCATGTCTCCCTGCCACCCCACACAACCATTCGAAGAAAAGATAGAATTAGAATTCGAGTTGTGGACTTCCAAACGCCGCGCTTATGAGAGTGCGACCACTTCCATTACCTTCTCAAAAATACACGGTAATGGTGCCGAGTTACGACCCTCTCACTGATCTAATTAATAGCTCGTGGGGAAGTTTTCAACATTGGAGGGCCAATGAAGCCGGCAGCTGGGGAGCAAAATGATCTATAATTGCGGAAAATATCGAATGCGACCCCCGTAAACACGAGATTTAGCCGTAGATTTCGCGGACGACTGGGCAGAAATTGGGAACGTATTTACAGCGATAATTCCGGGCCGGACCTGCAGTCGTATCATCGAATCTTAGGTATAGTGATAATTTTAGATCGTAGTTAGAGATGTAATTTTGCGCCCCGATGACAGCGATAATTTTGAATATTAGTTGGAGTTTCAATTAGGGTCATAGCTTCAGTTATAATTTGTATCTTAGTTAGAACTCTAATTTTGAAACGTACTTACAGGAATAATTCTGCGCCGTAGTCACAGCGTTAAATTTGCGTCATAGATACGAGGTTAATTTTGTATCAATGTTCCAGTTATAATTTTGTGCCGTTGTTCCTGCGATTATTGTGCGTCATAGATATTGCAAGGATTTTTGATCATACTTATACCGATAACTTCGAGCCCTATTTATACCTATAGCCTTGTGTCAGTTGGACAGCGATGTTTGCTTGTAACGTTCAATTTGTAGCTACATTTTAGTTTGCTGAGGAGTGAAGGAAAGACACAGCAAGCCACCACAAGGGCCAGTCAGCCCGGCATGGGTGTCCAGCAGCCGCTAATCTATCGTCAACCTGCCACTATTCATCGCAGCAAAGAAGTCAATTTTTAATCTTGAACCTGCATGTGGGCCTTGACTTTACTTGGAAACGTTTGTTTGTAATAATCTTCATCTTTTCATAGGCCTTCAGTGTCTGATTTCGTCCGAATTTACTGTGAGTAATTTTTTTTGAGCAAATTGCCTTTTATTAGACTTTGAGATAATCTAGAAATTACTTCCCCCTTCCCCCTCGTTTGTTAAACATGAAATACCAACCAAATTGAAAGGATAAAAAAGGGTAACTTCTTCCTTCAAGTATCTTGTACACAACTGAGACAAGTTTGATTTTGGTATAGTTTGATTTTAGCTTGCACCAGCAAAGGATTTACTTATCTCGTTATTCGCGTGCCACGCTTAGACGCTTCTGAGCCGAAAATGGTGCAACCGAAATGCAGCCAAACTCTCGCCCTGCGCTGCTTTCTCGACACTTGAGCGAATTCGGTAGCCTATATACGAAGCTTTGGTCAGCAGCTCCTCTAGGCATCGGGTTGGCGGTGTCTAGACAGAGCCTGTATAGATGGCTAAAAATTTCACCAATATTCATGTATAATGATGTCATCCTTGAGGCTTGATTGACAAGCAGTCAACTAAAATAGCCCGATAAATCCCAGCATAGGTATTGGAAAATATAAATAAAGTTTGCACGAGACCAGTTCAAAAGCAAAAAACTGTAGATCAATCGGAAGAGTGGGTGCATATTCATTTACCATTTCTCAGCCTTCAAAATACTTTACCACATCACATGTAAATACCGCACCACATCATGTGCCGATAGAGCAGAATATCGTTTGCCAATATAGCACCACATCATGTGCCAATAGAGCACCACATCATATGCCAATACAGCACCACATCATGTGCCAATACAGCACCACATCATATGCCAATATAGCACCACATCATATGCCAATACAGCACCACATCATATGCCAATACAGCGCCACATCACGGCCACCACATCATAAGCCAACACTCAAAGTATCTTAAAATTTTCACAGCCAATCTCTGCGTATCCTTCCTCATGACTCAGACGTGGGTCCATCAGAACCTCTTCAACATGGACGGGTTCATACCTGGGAGCTTTAACTCATTTACTAAAAAGTGTGTTCGAGTACCGAGGTGTCGTATTCCGTTCAAATGTGAATTTGAGCAATGTTTGAGTGGTGCTAATGTTCATGTTCAGGCAGTAATCTTTTGGAAGCCGCATCGGAAAATGTGAAAAATGGGTATTCAAAACACTGCAATGTCGCCTACGTGCAGTCTACATGGCCACACTGCACTGCAAAACACTGCAATGTCGTCTACGTGCAGTTCACATGGCCACACTGCACTGCAAAACACTGCAATGTCGCGTACGTGCAATCCGCTGCACACACATATAAGTATGCACGTGTAAAATCAGCCTTGGGGTAAATTCCCACGTAAAAATATTCGGGTATAACTGCATGTGTGTGCGTATTTATGTGCGTGTGCCTGTGTTGTATGTGTGTTTGTGTGCATGTATTTCTGTTGTATGCGTATGCATCTTTGCTTGCGTGCGTAGGTGTCTTTGTGTGTGTCTGTGTGGGTTTGTGTGTCTATCTGTGTATCTGCATTTGAGTGTCAGTGTGTATGAATGTGCATTTGTTTAGTGTGCGCTCGTGTGTCTGAGCGTGCGTGTGAGCAGCGTGTGAGAAATTGGCGTGTAGGCATAACATGAGGGAGAGAGCATAGGATTATGTTTTTGGATTTTTTGGGTCCAGAGAGCTGTGGTCTATGGGTTTTCCTTTTAGGTTATTCCTGATGATAGTTTATATTTGTACGATTCTTTTTTCAGTACTGATGACGGATATTTTGGTTTTTCGAAACGAATAGGCATTTTTAATAAAAACGTTAGTGCAGAAACCATGTATAAACTTAATCACATTTTACTTTTAAAAATTCAAAACAAGATGTTTCGGGCCCAAGCCCATTATCATTTTAAACTCATTTACAACCAGCCATTTAACTGTGGGAAATTCATATTTGTTTATTAATCGCATTTCTAGATTTTCTGATCCAGCAAATTAATTTATGGCTTCCTTTGATGTCGAAAGCCTCTTTACCAATTTACCATTGAAAGAAACAATAGAAATTTGTCTGGACAATCTTTTTACTGATACTGTTGCTACTGTACTTGGTTTATCTCGGTCTTTGTTTAAAATTTGGCTTGAACTGAGTGTAATGAATTCTCTTTTCTTACTTGACAGCGTGAAGGTCTGGGTATGGGCCTTCTCACTTGGCCCTACCTTTGCCAATAGATTTATGCGTCACCGCGAGAAGTCATGGCTTAGTGACTGCCTCCTGATTTTAGTCCTGTGTTTTACCAGCGATATATTGACGTTACGTTCATTTTATTTCGTGACCCCTCCCATGCTGTTCTATTTTTGGAGTACCTGAATTCTAAACACCCGCCTATGTATTTTACTATGGAATGGGAAAGAGATGGTCAACTTGCATTTTTAGAAACATTGGTAACCAGAAAGGAAAATAATTTAGAAACATCTGTGTACCGCAAAACTTACTTTTCGGATTTAGGATTCAGATTTCTTAGTTTCTGTTTCTCCCTGCTTCAGCCAGTTGATGCGAGCGTTTCTCCCCCGCTTCAGTCTGTTGAAGCGAGCGTCAACAGTACTGCATAATTCATACCCGTAGACCTTGAAGGCGTGTTACCCTGTGACCCCGCAAATGAAGACTCTGGCCAATAATGGCTCCCACAGCTCTCGTTCGCGAGACGCACGACCGACAGGCCGGTCTTCTTCTCAACGAATCGATACGAAAAAAGGGAAACAGCAATATGTTGTGTGGGTGAAAATTACGATGACTTCCGAAGAAAAGAGATTATTTTCAGGTGAAGCCAAGCGACGTGTGAGGCAGAACTCTCAATACGAAGACTCCAATGAGTAGACCGTAGACCGAATCTCTCTCTCTTGAGAGTTTTTGACTGAATTTCTGTGAGGCGCTATGTTGCTTTAAAAAAAAATACTTTATGCTAGAAAACGAAGGAACGATTCTCGTAGCTATTGATGAACAATGAATCAATGCCCTTTTATTTGAGCTGTCAAAGCTATTACTTTGTTCCCCTTATGGTTGAGACGCTCCTGGATTTCGCTCTTCAATTGAACATCAGCTGTTGCGTTGTAAAACACATTAGGTTCCCAAACACGTTCTTCAAACGCACATTAAACGGTTCGCACGTTGAGCGTGGGGGCTCGAGGGACGTGAACGCCATCCAGTCGCAGGAAACTCAAGTGAGAGCTGTAGGGGCGAATGCAGAAATGCTACGATGAAGTTCATATTGAAATTTTGTTCTAGGAAGCGAGAACGTTTTAAGTATTTTGAACAGCAGCACTGGGCTGTGATTTATGTTTTTCAGCCATGTATGATTTCTTCATACAACAACTGGGAATAATTTTTTTTTTTAATGTATGATTACATTCTAAAGATAAATGGATGAGCCAGGATGACAAGCTCAACTATAGCACCAAAAATCACCTCGTAAATTTTCGATGTATTGACCTGAATGTTTACACGATACGTTCTTCTATGTTGTGCAGATTTCCTAAAAGTGTGAATTGTCCCGAAATCTTTAATTTTATAACGGATGAGCTTTAAGGCACTTTAAGCTTTATTTTTTAGTGATACTATAAAGGTTGTCACCATGGTTCATTTATTTATCCTTATAGCACGAACAAAACCAACTGAAAATGCATTAAGCACAATCGTGCTTATCAACTGGGCAAGTTCGAACACAATTGACGTTTGTTGATTGAGGGTCAATAATCGTCTCATATTGTGACTGACATGCAAACAAGCACAGCAATTCGCGCTCAAACACAATCAATGAGACTTGCTACTTTTGATCTCTGACGTCCGTTGTTTTTCAACATCAAAAACTGCGTTACTGGACAGGCTGTGATCTCTTTAGTGTCCTTGAAGACAAATAAACGACATCGTCTGCCAAACGAAGTAGATTTAAATTAGGAGTTCGCAAAATCACCTCAAAGTACGTCTCGTTACAGCAAAGTCGCGGGACATTCAGCTAAATCTACGGATATTGCAACCATGTTTCAGTGCAGTTGATTTGTCTGCCGTGCACTACGACGGTCAGTCGTACGCTAAGAATAAGAAAGGTGAAGAATAGTCGCCCGCTGTGATGCGTGTGTGATGTGAAGAGGAAGGCGTGATTTTCTAATTCTGGGAAGAAAATGATTGTCTAGCAGTGAAATAGTAAGAAACTAGAACAGCACTTATGAAATATTTCTATAAATAATTTTGCATCTAGACTGTATTGAATTACATATGTTAAAACAGTACCTAGAATTGAGGAGGGAATTAATGAACTTACACGGACAACACTGAGTATTACTTTCGAAGTCATTCTCCTCGTTTCGTAGAAATAATGAAGCTACTTTTTTCAGCAAATATTTGACGCTATTTTTCAACGAAATATACAAAAGAACTAAAATTTAACTTTGAAGAAATAATCTCAAGAACAGTTATCAATGACTTTAATTATTTTTAGGCTCTTCATACTAAAAAACATCAGCCTTTTTCGCTGCGTGGGACTGATTTTCTGAGTCACCAAAAACGCTCACCTGTGAAGTGTGGCTGAAGAGATCAGTCCAGCTTCGAAAGTGTGCCATTTCCATGAGTGTTTTCGCATTACTGGTAAGTGCTTTCAGTGAATGAGGACATCAGTCTCACGCAGTGCTAGGGTTAATATTTTCTAGTATGAAGAGTCTACATGATATTAAAATAATTTATGCCACTTATTTTTAAATGATGATAAATGAATGTGCCAGGATGACAAGCTCAACTATAGCACCAAAAATGAAGTAATAAATTTTCGATGTTTTAACATGAATGTTTACACGATAAATTCTTCTATGTTGTGCAGACTTCCTGAAGGTGTGACTTGTCCCGAAATCTTTAATTTTATAACGGATGAGCAGTAGAACTAAACCTTGAACCAAAAGTTTGACTGGACAGATGGAAGATGCAAACCAAGCCTTGAAATGATTCTAAAAACTGTAACGATAATTTCGTTGAGTTTGCCTCATCTGGCGAATGGTCTCGATCGCTTGTGGAAATGCAATTGGTTTCAAAAGATATCCATCGTTAAGACCAATTCGGCGTCTCTCCGTGTGAATTTTACCACATGGTTCAACGCAGTCGCAGTGCGGCGAAATTTTTTTTTACCCGAAGAATATGCTTTATTGAAAACAATTTTAGTGCACCAAAATTGATTACAAGTTTTCTCAGGTCACTTCTGAGGGCTCCGTACCGTTGTGCAAATTTCTTTTCGGTCGGTAACGTGCAGCTTAGGGACGTTTTTCTCGACGGTCCGCAACGACCGCGAACAACTGCTCAGATACCGATGTTAAGTTTCAGGACACAGGGTATCGCTTAAACGTAATTTTCCTCATCGATGATCTATTCCCACGACTTCTGTGGTTTTTTGAACTGTGAAATCATTTCAGCCTGCGTGAGCGAAGAAGGATTTTCACCTTTTTCTCTTGGGGAAAATGGGGAAACAGCAAAACCCACATAGCCCTCTGGGCTCAGGTGAAGGAGCTCGTACCGGCTCAGTCGTTGCTTGCTGGCGGTAATTTCTGTAAAAAGGAATTTAAAATGAGTGTCGTATGGCGTCTTAATTAAAAAAAGATTTTTTTACGTTCTCTACTTGCACTGTTGACATTACGTCCCTACCTCACAGACCATGCATCAGCCAGTCAGTCCTTGTGTTACTCGGCCTTACAACTCATTCATATGTTCAAGAGCTCATGTTTTTCATGATGCAGCCAATTTTGAAACATAAAGCATTCATAGTGTACATTCAAGGGGCTCATACTCAGGCTAAATTTACATACAGTATTCCAGAGCTAACTGCAAGGGGCATACAATCAGTATAAATTCACCTACAGCGCAGTATTTGAGAATTAAACTCAGGTGGAGGCTCACACTGCGTCCAAATTCATTGCCGCGCGCTCCAAAATGTTTACATGCACACAATGGTTCTAGTTTAGTGTACTTATTCGGGAATCGAGAAATCATATTTAATGCAACATGTTGCATTAAATATGATTCTGGAATCAGGTCAGAAATCAAAAGACTGTACAGTCCCTCTATTTCCAACCTGACTCTAGAATAGAGAGCAAAGTAAGCATTCGATATCCATATTTGGGTATCTGCGGACACTGTCTTCAGACATTGACTGATCGTGTGATTGGGCCATTTAGTTTCATCGTGCAGCTGCTCAACGAGCGCGTGAAATCGCTCAAACTTTTTGCCGACGTGAGCCTTGAAAAATACTGAAAATTCTACACCTAAAATTAGGTCACAAAGACATTTATGGCAAAAAGTGCGAGTTGGAAGCTATCACGGCTTGCCTCTCCCCATAAATGCGGCAATGCAAGTCTCATTTATGGAAGAGTTATCATCCCTAAATCCAGGCTCGTCTATCGCTAATTGGCTACAACTGCACATCGTTAGAATTTGATCGCGGCCTCCAGAGCGATGCTGTGAGTGGGGGGGCTGGGGAGGCCCCTGAAAATTACGGGATGAAACGAAGGCGTGCCTCTACTGTGATGGTTTTGCTCAGGAGTGGTGTCCTTGTGGAGTCTTGCACAGTCAGGGTTTGACTGTAGGGTTTTGAACAGTAAGTGTATCTGTGGGCTTAGTACTGTAGTCGAGCACAAATGGGATTTTGTACAGTAATGGAGTATCTATGGGTTTTGTACAGTAATGACGTGCATATTTGTGTGTTCAGTACCGCGATGACGTGTCTTCAGAGCCTTGTACAGCAAGAGTGTAGCTGCGGATTTCTACATTGATGTATGTATGCTATCTGTACATTTGAAAAGTAAAGTAAGTAAGGCTAATTTCGTGAGGCCTAAATGATGGGAGTCAGACCTCGAAGTGCAGCACAAACATTGGGCTGCACATCGACGTGTTCTTCACAAGCGGTCACTAAGGGAAGCTGACGTAGAGCGCGGCACTGAAAGGAGGCCCATCTGAGACCCCTGATTTGTCGCCCCCGACCGACGCAGTACCCAATATTGATGACGTCGAGAGCCCGCACCGCGCGCTCCTGAGCCTGGGGACGAACTTTAGGGAGTGTATCTCTGAGGTCCGGAATTCTTTACTCTCTTGCACGCTGTCGCAGGGATTTTGAAGGAATTCTGACCCAGGAACTCAAGACGAGCGTCAAAGAATGTTTTTATCCCCTCATTTTAACCAGCCGTCAAAGTCGATACCAAATGCGGTTTTAAGTTGCATTAATCGTTTCTAAAAACGAAGTAATCATCATCAAAATTAAATAAATCAATGCTAGACTCTGGTGATAAAATAGGTTAGTGTCATAACACAAAGTTTACGACATTGGATGAAAATCATGCATGCTCTTATTGAAACTTGATGATCCTTTACTCGGTCAAACACCACCGTACACCTGAATGCTTATCCAAAGCTGAATATTGGCAGCTTTTTAGTCATGTACCTGCGTCATTCTTTCCTTATTTTTCATCCTAGCACATAATAATAGCCTAGTGTTGCTTGATTGCTTGGTTGGTCCGTCCGTCTCTCTGTCACGCCGTAAGGATTTAGCTAGGAGAAAATTCCCGGGTCCGTATTTCTAATTAATCAGCGAGACTGTCAGAGAAGGCAGTCCGTGTCAGTAATCAGTGATCTCTCTCTGTCTACTCTGCCAACCGTCTGTTAAGTTCAGTGGGTAAATGAAGTCTTTGATTTTCTGGTAAAAAATTTAGGCCAGTGTTTTGATTGATCATGTAAAATTTCCTTTAGCTGCCAGTACATATTTAGACAGTTTATTTGTTATTTACTGGGTGCTCGCACTAGAAGGTCGGTTTCCCCATATACTGGTTACTGGTCGAGTGCAGGGGGCTGGTTAGCAGGTCCAGCAATTGATCGCAACCAATGACGCTGGTCGGT